>BMAW01098227.1:12165-60588 GCA_019974015.1 Nephila pilipes | reverse complement strand
CAATAACCCTGAAAGTTTGGGTAGTGTCGTTAACCTTTTGGTACCAAAATGTCCAGAAAAGAAAAGGCTCTAATATATATTAATTGAAAAATAAATAAATATATAAAATCTAGAGAGAGAAATTAGTGAAATTTTAGGGTCCTGGGATCCTTTAATGAGGTACAAATTCTGTGTCACATCCGACTATCATTCCAAAGTACTAAATCTGTTGTCGAGCAGGTCTAGAGAAATGTTTTAAAAAAAAAGAAAAATCTTTTACTTTCATATCATAGATAAATATATATGAAGAGAATGTTTTAGTTCGTAAGAAAGTGCAAAATGTCTGCATTGTTTCTGAGATTTAAGATTTCATTTTCTTTTAGAAATATTTCTGATACATAATTTTGCCTTTCATAATTATTTTCAACACACTCTTCAAAAATAATAAATTTTGTGCTTAATTCACATCATTTATTTAGATTCAATTTTATACTTCAAAATTATTGTCTCCAATTTCTTGTAAGAAATTTTCAAAGAGGTTTTTTTTAACAATTCATGTATAAAATTATAGTTTCGCTTCCTCTAATTTTCACGATTAGTAGCATTTGAAATATGAAAACTATTTAAAAAATGCCTTTTATCTTCAGCGTCATGGTAAAATGTTATTGCAGTCGATTTTTGGTGCAAGCCAAAAGACTCTTATTCGGGTTATACATACTCATTGTGTGGTTGGTTAGTTGGTGTTATGTGGGATATAAAGTAACAAAGGCCTTTTATAGATTCTTTTAATTCGATAAATATCAAAATATTTCATCTTCTGCAAGAATGCTCTGAAAACTTGATTATTAACTACTGTTCTCTCCAAAAATTCTTTGAAAGTAATATTGTATTGTGGATCTATCTTGAGTATATTCCAGAGAAGATTTCTATGGGATGCGTATTTATTGAAAGTCAAAATAATATGTTCCAAATCATTAACACTGTTACAGGTGCTACATTATGCATTATTATTTAAATTGAATTTGTGCAAAAGACACGAAGTTATAACCATTTTGTTGATATTTCGAGTGCTTAATATTTCCTCTCTTCTATTTTTTTTTTTGTCCATTTGGATATTATGTCTTACAGTGGGAAATGGGGTATGTTTCCTAAAATTTCGAAATATTTGCTTGAATAAAAGTTTTCATTAGTTCTCTCTCTCATTCTGCCTTGGAGGATATCGTTACTGATGTCTTCTGGGGTAATCCAGTCAATGTATACAATGGTTTCCGTTACCGATTTTGCGAGATAATCCGCATGTTCATTCCAAAAAATGTTCGAATGTTCCGGAATACAAAGCAGAATCGTTTGAGTATGAAAACGCGACTGTATGAGCATTTTACTGGCTAATCTATGAATGACTTCTGGGGATTTAAAATTGTATTTTTAATGCAGTAAGCACATAATAGTTATCGGAGAGAATTAACAGATTCATATAAATTTAGATTCAAATTCAGTTAAGTTATCTAGAGCTTGGCATATGGCAAGCGCTTCTGCTATAAATATAGAATTGATATGATTTACTCTATAGGTGAAAGATGCATTTTTTGTGATACCCGCTATTGATGTCATACTTTGATTTTTTGACGCAGATGTAGATATTATGAGAAAATCTCTGAATCTATGATTCACTATTTCATCAAACCGTCCTTTTGTTACACGAGTTGTAAATTTTTATTTTGAAATCCCATTTCCTCTGTATGAATCTTACAAGGAAGATCCGTAAAATATATTAATCTGGAAATTGATATAGTTTTTTTTCTTTAATGCCCAATATACGAAAAATATTCACGATGTTGTTGTTTCTGTCCCCCTCCAGGATTTCCAAAATTATTGTTTTAAGACTTGCGATACATAGGAGAAAAGTTACTATCTGATATATGAGATATAAAAACATTTATTTGCCAATCATCTTACTTTTACAGAAAGAATTTCCTGTTTAACCATTCGTTAAGAGTTAGATATTTCGAGTTCATTGTGGTAGTCCCAAAGAAATTCTAACAAGTATGTTTGTGTAATATTGAAAGATTTCAGCTGGGGTTATCAGTCCATTTATTTATGATAAGACAGGTTTAATAAAAAGTATTGCATATACTATTGTTAATTTAATGAGATATTCAACTCTTGGGCCATAGTATTTATATACCATGCATTTAAGGGCATTAATTTTTAAAGCTTTATTTTTCATTTGATTCATTATAAAAATATTTTGTTTGCGTTTAGAAAAACATACTCCAAATTGTATAATGGAGGATTGCCACGGGAGTGGGTAACGGCCAACATAATACTAGGATATATTTGAATTCTCTTATTTGAATATTCTATTGTACTTTTGTCAAGACAAAGTTTCTAGTATTTGCACCATTTTGTGATTCTTTCCAGAGTATCTTGCAATTTTTATGAATAATATTGAGAGAATGATGTGAGCAATAAATACAAATGTCATCAGCATAAACGGAGCACTCGACTCTTGTATCTAATGTCTCAAAGAAATCGTACATTTAGGTTGTAAACAATATAGGAGATAGAACACTACCCTTAGGGATCTCTTTCAAAAATGTCTTCCTTGATGAAAGACATCTCCACCGGATTTGAAATTATCTGAGTGAAAGAAAAGCGAATACTCAAAGTGCTATTTTTCCGTGATACCCAGTTGTAGACATTTATAAATAAAGCCATCAAAATACACTGAATCATAAGCACTCTTGATGTTCAAGTCAATTCCCACAAAAAAATTCTTTTCCTGTTTTGTATCTAATATGTGTACAAGGTATGTAGTGGTTCTACTGTCTTTAAACGGAATAAATCCATAAGTGAATGAAGTTTTCTTTCTATTGTCAGAAAATATTAGAGATACGGCCAACTAAAACTTTTTCAGATGTTTTAGATAAAACAGAATTTAGAGTTATTGGTCCCTATGAGGATATTTTAGTTTTATCTTTGCAGGGTTTTGAAATTGTAAGAATCATTGTATGTTTCTAAGACTGAAGTATTATCGAATTCTCAAATAACTGTTACTCAAATTTTTGAGGAAAAAAGCTGTAATCTGATCTATATATGTAGTGTTTTTGAATGCATGTATAGCCTGATTTAATTCTGAGATATAGAATAACTTATTAAGAATATTATTTTCGTCACTGAGTAAATCCAAAGGTATCGGCTCATGGGAGGTATTATTAGATGCAAAAAAAAGGCAAACATATTGGCCTGAATTTGAGGTTCTGTGATATATCTATTATTAACTGGAAGAATATTTAAATTTGATTCTGGTCTTTTATGTGTAGAAAATTTCTTCAGGATGTTGTAGAATGCTCTTGGATTAGACGTATTGTTACATTTTGTGTCCTGATATGATCTATTTGCCATTTTTATGTGAAATCTGATCTTGCTTGAATATTTCTTGTATTTATTCCACAGTTGAGGTGAAATATCACGAATGGTTTTTTTTTTTTTTTTTTTTTTTTTCCGAAAAACTTTTTGAGTTTGAAGAAATTATTACAAGTGTTGTTCAACCATGATGGAATTGATCTGTAAATAATTGAATTTTCTCGAATATTATTTTTAACTATTTTAGAAATAGTTTCAGCGAGTTTCTTCTTGTCATCCTCTTTGTTGTTTAATGTACATTGTGCTTGTTTCATTACTTCTTGCCAATCTACTCGTTTTATAAATAGCTTATCCTGCTTGTGTAATGAGAGCTCTATAACGGTGGAGCAATGATCGCTTTCAAACGAGCAGTCTAAAGCAGAATTATTATTATGGCCTGAATAGGTTGATGAACATACTGCGAGATCAATTAGAGAAGTTGTATGCTATTGTACTTCTATGCGTGAGAACAGTGGTATTGAGAATAATAAAATTTGAGTCTGTTAACCAATAGACAAACTCATTACTATGTTAAGAGGAATGATCGGATCCCTAAATCTGATTATGGAGATTTAAGTCCTCCAAAATGAAGACCTGATCTGTTAATATTTCCAAGAAAGATCTTATTAATGAGATGTTTAATCCTCTCAGAGAGATGATATTAATTATGTTGAAAGAAATATTTCTAATTACTATTTTCAGTGCAAGAGTATTTCTAGATCTTGTGTTCACACTATTTGTGTAGGAACTTTTCGCGCAGAGATATTCTTTGGTAATGCTATTTGTAGTCCTCCTCCGGGTCTGTCTGTTCCGTATAATCTGAAAATAATTTTGTCTGGAAAGTTGAGTCTGCCCTCGTTTTTTAAAAAAGTTTCCTCAAGCAGCCTAAAACCTGCTTGTGAGAAGGGAGGGATATTTAACTAAATTTATTTTTAGGAATCTACAGTTCCTCTGTAAAAAGTTCATAAATGAAAGAGAAAGATAAGGAAAATTTAACATATCGTAAATTATATTCTTCCTTGAAGGACATACCGAAAAAATATAAGAGAAGGCAAATTTCTTTATATATAGTACAAACTAGGAACAATGTATAGAACATATTTACAAACTTGGTTATTTTATCCTTTCTTGTCCTTTTCTGTGTTATTAGATGCAGCTTTAATATCGGATATAGAGGGAATTTTATTACCGGTACTTTTTGTAACTGTGAATGTATCTGCGTTTTTCTGGCTGGGATTGTAGTACGAGCTACGAATTCCAAAATATTGTTTAAATGTGTGAACATTGTTTCTTTTAATTTTTGGAAAATCTCCATTAAAAATGTTTATTTTTCCAATACAGTTTGAAAGGAATTTAGCATTTTTTCAAATTTTTATACAATAGTTCCTGCATAATATCAACTTATGAATTATTTCTTAAAATTGAGAAATAGTTCTCAATATTAGTATCTCGAAATCGTCGCCTTGCTTTCGGTAGTGTTAAGTGTTGCCTGCTTTCCAATTCCAATATTTGGTTTTCTTTAATGTTATATAGGACATTGTTGAGAGTTAGCTGGATGATTTCCCTTGAAAATGATGCAGCTTTTATTAGCTGTATATTCACTTATATGGGATATGCTGCAATTTATACAAGTTTCAGGTTGTTGACAAAATCGAGATTGATGTAAGAAACTGAAACATTTAGAGCATTGTCGAGGTTTATCTATGAAAAATTGAGTATTATGATTTAAAAACCAAAGTTTAAAGTTTCGTTATAACATTGTTTCCAGTATGGTAATCAACGCAGGGGAAGTTTTCGGACTTGTCCCAAATTTGAAAAAACAACGGATCTCTACTATCTCTACATTAGTTGTATTTTGAAATTCAGTAGCTAAATCTTCCAGTGATACATTAGTAGGAATTCTGAAGAGGAGAAAACTGGAAGTGATTCCTTCGCACATGACATTAACTTTAATTAGGACATTTAATAATTTTTCTAACGATAAAATCTGTCCTGCACACACAGGGTCTGCGGTAGAAAACTTAATTTTACCATTTCCGGTAAATGACATGTTTAGAATATTCGCATTTCTGCGAGTAATAATAGGGGATTAGCCTTTGGAATATGAAAAAGTCCTTGATAATACTCCCAAATAATATTTATTTCGGTTATTTTTTTTTTTTTTTTTTTTTTTTTTCTGCTCGCATTACAAGTTCTGTATCACTCAGTGATGTTTTAAAGTATTAATTACTTCCTGTCGCTATCATTATCTCCTTATGAGGCGGCAACTGTTCATCCATATTTTAAGTCACAAATTACGAATGACCCAGATTGGGTCTATTCGTCACGGAAAAATAAGTAAAAGGTAATCTTACTGAAATACTTGAAAATAAAAAAGTCGGTAACTCAGTCTTTGTATCAAGGAACAAAACAAAAAAGAAACTCAAATTTTTTAAAGGAACTTGAACAACTTGAAGTTGAATGGCACAAGAGCCAGATATTCACGTCCTTACTCCCTACCTCTTTTCTACCATCAACTGATTTATTTCCAAATACAAAACCATTGTACAGTAGATATCTCATAGCAGATCGATAAGAATTTTACAAAACAAAACGTCATATAGGTTATCGATGTTTATGTTCTTCAATTGTTGCAACAGAGTTTTATCATTGTAATGATTTAAAAGAAAACAGTAAAATGTTTACTAAGAACTACATTTTTTAAGATTTTCTGTTAAAAATATTCCCTTTTCTAAATCTCATTACTGCTTCGAGAGCTATGAAAAACTGGTGAAATATGTAAAATGAAATAAAACATTGGTCTCTTTAAGCATGGTGTATCATTTATGTTAAACATTTCTACCCTGTCAAAATATATTTTAAAAATTTGTAGACAAGTAATTTTTTAAAAAAAACATGTTGCTGAAAGTATTAGTGAATTACGAAATGATGAAATTCGTTATTTTACGAAACTTAATTTCAGCCCATTAAACTAAAACTTGAAATTTTTTTTTTAATTTAAGAAAATGATAAAAATGACTAATTCATACTATACAAATTCAAATAGGAAAAAATATTTAAAAACTTTAGATAACTTTGTAATACAGGGTTCTATATCACATCTTTTTCCTTCAACTAATCCGAGAGTTTGCAGTAGTGTCAGGTATCTGGAAATAAGTAAAAATCTTTCATTGGAGCAACGGTAACGCGAGCAGTCGTCACAAAGTCTCTTATCAGAATTTTAAAGAAACTCTGTAAAAATAAGTAAGTGATCTTCGGTAGGATTACTTTTTCTCTTTCATCACTCAGTTATTGGGGCTGAAAACCTTAGAAACAATTGAAATATGCTTTTTTTTTTAAAGAATGGAAGTGAAGATTTACAAGTTGAAGCACAATTGAAGAATATGAATACAAAATTGTTAGAGAGTGAAAAACCTGCCGATTACAGCTCATTATTATGAATGAAATGAAAGCAGATAACATCGGAAGCGCCTTATTTATTTTATTTTATTTATTTATTTATTTTTTTTTTTTTGAAAAAGCAAAAAAGATTTGTCTGGGGAAATAACACTTATTCTTGTAATAAATTTAACGCCGGTTGCTAGACGTCAGAAGAAGACATTGATTATACACTTAGTCATCTCACGGAAACGTAAAAAGAAATCGAGACTTCTACGAAATGTGGCAGTTTAGTACCGACACTTACGCTGTAAAACATTTTATTTTGATTTCATACATATTTACTTATTATCACCTTCAATGTACAGACCTCCTCTCTCCCTACAACACTCCATCAGCGAATCTTCCATTGTTCGAAATAGTTTGGAAGTCTCCTGTCAGCTCCTTCAGGAAGCGAGCCACTCTTTTTCTTTTTCACAGCTTCAACGGACTCAAATCTTGTTCCTTTTAATACAGATTTCACTTTAGGAAAGAGATAAAAGTCACCTGGCGCAAGATCCGGCAGATAAGGTGGATGGTCTAACTCTGGAATGCTGTACTTGGTTAGAAACAAAGAGACAGACATTACGAGGTGACTTGTTCTTCCATAATTCAGGAGTTCAGTAAGAAGGGGAAGGTAGAGATGTTGATTAATAGTTTGACTTTCCAGAACTCAGTAAAAGTACACAATCTCATGAATACTGAAAACAATACTGATCACTGCTTTGAATTTTGATTTGATAATTCGAACTTCTTTGGTTATCGGTGAAAATGGTCTCTTACAGTGCATGGATTGGTGCCTAATTTCAGGATCATAAGTAAAAAACCACGATTTGTCACACGTTATTAACCTTTCCAATGAGTATGGGACATTTTCAATGGCATTCAAGTGCCATTACAAAGATTTTTGTGAGCTTCTTGTTCAAACGTGAGAATTTTAGGCACAATTTATTTTTGCGAGCTTCTTGTTATTAAAATGCGAGAATTTTAGTCAACATTTTGGCACACACATTTTGCACGTTAAAATTGTTATGCAAAATTTGCCACATTAACTCTTTGTCAATTCCTACAGTGTCAGCAATCACACGGATACTTAGCCGATGATCAGATCGAACCAGATTATCGATTTTTTCGATATTGTCATCCGTTTCTGATGTAGGAGACTGACACGGGCGTTAATCCTCTTCAACGTCTTCTCGGTCATCTTGAAAACGCTTAAACCACTCAAAAACGCATGCAAAGGGGGGGGGGGGATTTTTAAAAAATTATTTACAGTCTAGTGTGACAAAAATGGGTCTTCATTTTCTTTGTTTGTATGCATAACAGTGATCCTAAATATACAGCTCAAAATAAGCGACTATAATTTTTATTATAACACTACTAAACTTGCGAATTTTTCTCCTCAGTCACCTGACATAATCCCATAGACCATGCATGGGAATTTCTTGATCAGAACCAGGTCGATTTCTATAAAATACCATTTGGGAAACATTCTTAAATAAGAATAAGACTGCCTTTCTTGTTCAGTGACATAAAATTTGGGTGAATTTATGCAAAGAAAACTCAGAGAAATTATTGAAGCAAAAGAACATCCTACAAGACTTACAAAATTCTAGTTCCACTATTTGAGATTATGTGCATTGTATGAATACTTTCCATATCACAAGATTGTACATTGTTTATATCTTATATTTTTAAATGTAATTTTTTTCATGTAAAATTTCCATGGAAATAGTATTTTATTCTATATACTCGTATTTAAACACATTGTATAATCTAACTGCGGGTTTTTTGGGGGGCAGCGAGGTTTCTTAGATTATAAATATTAATATACGAATAATTTCTATACCCACTGTTGGTCAAATATGTTTATGATAGATTCCATTCTTAAATTACAGCTTTTTACAGTTTCAGATATTGGCGTGGTAGTCTAGTGGTCATGATCTCGGAATAGCGGCTGGTGATTTCCATCGAATCGTGGATTGGAACCTTGATGTCACTAAAGAATCACCGAGTAGCCAAGGATGATGCACGTTAAATCTGTCGAGGTTCAAAATCCTTCCGTTAGCGTTCAAGTTAGACGAGGGAGGTTCCAACTTACGTGTTGTCCTCGTCCCTTGACCAAGGCTCAAAACTACGTGGTCCGTCGCCAATAGAACCCGTGTTGCTTCTCGTGTGATATTATAAAACAATCTCTGAAACTCAAAAATAACGCCAAATGGGGTTATAACTGCGCCAATATCTGCTTCTTCTACTAAAGCTAGGACTTCGCTTATTGAAGTTGGAAACTCGCCGTTTCCGTCGTCCTTCGCTACAGGTATAGTGCCAAATCCGCCAATATCTTTCGTTCAATCGCATGCTGTGAAATTACTTACAGTGAAAATAGAACCCTTTGCAGGTGTTATAGAAATATTCCATATCTATTATGATCAGTTTTCTTCTGCAACGGACTTAATCCCACTTCTTTCTACAATTGATAAGCACGTGTTTCTAAGAGGTCACTTGAAGAAAGAACCCGCTCAGTTCGTTAATGTATTAGCATAGTTGCTGAAACATATGAAACGGTTAAAAACATCTTAAAAATAGATATGGCGTTAAGAACAGAATAACTCAAGCTCATCTAGATTTTTTTGGAGAATATAACGCCTGTTCAAATTCTGACGCCAATGAATATGAATAATATTTTTTTAGAGTGTAATAGAAGGCTGTAAACTTTAACTACCTGAGGAGAAGATATCAACCCTTTTTGTCGAGTATTAGCTCCAAAAATTCTGAACGTCTTCCCAGATGATGTATGTCGACGATGGATTATTCACTCAAAATGGGAAAAAATATTTCAGAAGGAGTCAAAACGAAGGTACAACTATTTCTTTTTGAAGAAGTTTGAGGGTTCTCTTACTTCTTAAAAAATAAAAAGTAAACCAATTTAAAGAATTTAGAGCCTTGCCGTCTACTGCAGCATTTAATGTTATTTCGAAACGTCAATACATACAAACAAACAAACAAAAAAAAACATACCATTTTACTTTTTCCATAATGATTGCGGACTTTGGTCTCAAGATTGCAAAGCTGTCTCTGTCTCTCTGTTCTGCTCGTGCGCAGAAGTTAAAGACTACTGAATACTGTTTCTTGCGCACCAACAAGGGACATACTCTTTGGAGTTGTCCTAGAAAGGATAAGGCCTTTTGTATCAAGTGCAAGAGGTAACGCTATGTTTCCGCTTGCAAAATTTCCAACACAGAGAAAGTTCTTCTAATGACAACTTCAAATCAAACAAATATTTTTTCACCAAATGTTACCCATTTACAAACTGCAAAGGGTTCATTACTAGTCCCACAAGAATTACAATATTAACCTGTTGTATTCTTGTTGGTGGTTCCCAATCCAGTTTTCTTTCTACTCATCTAGTAGGATAATTTGAATTTAAAGGTGATCAGCACTGACACACCTGAAGTTTGAGGATTTGAATATCAATTAAATGAAAATTAACCTCGGAGAAGAGTTTAATTGAAATTGACGTGTGTGCGTGCGTGCGTGTGTGTGTGTGTGTGTGTGTGTGAGAGAGAGAGAGAGAGTATTCTAGTGTTTGCTTAAGTGCAATGGATATTACTCTTTTTGCTCTACAAAAAAAAAAAAAAAAAAAAAACTGAAACTCACTGATCCATATGAAGACGTAAATGACTTATCAATCAAAGTTTGGATAGAAGTTTATTTCTATTGAACTGTGATTGCTGAGCTTCCTTAGAAGCTCCCTGAAAGTATGGTTTTGAAGCCTTCCATATTCAGATGGATTTTAAGAGGCTCCAAGATCAGTAACTAACATTAAGTTCGCCACAACATTTGCTATTCACAATATTTATAGAGTTAAAACAATTCTGCAAGGAGATGAGGAAGATGAACGCACCTTTTGGGACAAATACTCTTGGAATTGAATCAGTATAAGAAAGAGAGCTGTCTACTCTTAACAGCGAAATTTTGAAACATTTTCACTACTCCTACAGAATAGTAGATAGCAAACGTGTCGTTAAATTGGCATGGAAACAATACAAATATCTCTTACCTGACAGTTATGATGTTGCTTTATATTGTTCAAAGTGCTTGCAGAATAAATTGAAGAAACATGTATAAGGAACTTATGCAAGATTATATTGACAAGAATCAAGTAGGAATTGCACTTATCTTGACTCTAGAACACCATATATTGACTCTGGAACATTTTTTCTCCTTCAATATGCAGTAAAAAGTTAGAAAAATGAAGATTAAAAATATCATATTTTGTGTTTCATGGATTTTCTCACTCAAACTAGGAAATCTATCTTTGAATGATGTTTTTGATAAAGAACAGAATACGCTGTCGGAGAAAGTTTGGCCACACTGTTACGTTTCAGACTGCATAAACAAGCAATCATTTGTGACGGTAGTCAAGCATTTCTGCAGCCGATCTTGACTGAGATACAACAAGATTTTTATGGTTTAAGAATCAAAAGGACACAGATGGGGGAAAATTCATCTTGAATGATATCATCATTTACAGATTTTTCTATTTATTGTTTGGGCTGAATCCCAGTTCTATTATTTTATCGGCTAAGTCTTAGAGAATTTGCGACTAGGAACTCTGATACTTACCCTTTAGTAGCTAAACAACAACGTGATGTACATTCGTTTCTAAGAAAACAAAACAACTAAAGTCAAGTTGTTGTGTAGTCACAATAGACTTTCCCCCACTGAAAAAGAATCCCACTTCTTCAACTTGAGCTGATGGCAGCTATGATTGGAGCTCGCTTGCTTCGCTACGTTTTTTTTTTTTTTCTAACACTTCACTTGATCGAAATGCAACTACATTGTGGAGTGATTCAACAGTGCCTTTAAGCTGGATTCGTGGAGATCCAAACAGGTGGAAAATATTTGTATGCAACCGTATGACAGAAATACTTCACTACTTAACCCCATCACACTGTCCTGTAACTCAAAACCCAGTAGATTATATTTCTCGAGGTGTTTCACCAGCCACACTCTCACCACTGTACACTTGATGGAATGGTCCCGCCTGGTTGACCCAACATCCAAACAACTAACCTCCCTCATCAGATTCAACGAAAGAAATTTCACACTCAGACATCAGATTTCTTCGAGTTACAGCTTGAATTTTACGTTTTCTGTGTAATTGCGAGTCAAAACAATAGTTATCTCAGGATTTATATGCTGATGAAATAGTAAAAGGCTAGAGATTTCTTACTGGATGCTTGTGATTCAAAAGCAATGTTTCTCTGCTGAAATAAGAGCTCTTGAGCATTCTCTACCAATACCAGCTAAATCGAAGATTGTTCCTTTCAACCCTTTTCTTCAAGAAAACCATTTTCGACTTAGAGGTAGATTGTAATTTGCACCAGTCACTTCAGAGGAGAGAATTTCCTTATTACTTGATGGTTCTCATCCCTTTGTGCAATTTCTCATTCACTATTCTCATGTGCGTCAGCATCACTTGGGTGTCAGAATTGTTATTTCAGAACTACGCTCCAACTACTGGATTCTTCATGATCGTGGAGCCATGAATCGTGTTATTCACAAATGCCAACCATACAAGCTTTCTTCATGGTACCCATTTGCCAGATGATAGAGTGACACCTTACACTCCATTCCCTACGTTATGGATTTACTTTGCAGGATCGTTATATACACGTATTTCAAACCTTCAAACATAGCTTACATTACATTATCCACATATTCAGCAACTACAGCCTTGCATATTGAGCTTGTTTCAGATATAACAACAGACAAATTTCTGATGTCATTGCAAAGGTTTGTAGGTCAATGCGGACTCTACCCCATACCATCTATACCGATAATGCCACCACCTTCCATGCTGCAAACAGATAATTGATTTCTCTTTTGACTAGTTTAACATCAACTAAAGAACACCAATTTTATGTTGCTGATGGTACAAAATGGAAATTTATTATTCAATGGGGAGGCTTAGTGAGAAGGATTGTGAGAGCATTAATCGGTATGACGAAGCATTGTCTCAGAAAATCACTAGTTCGAGCTCTTCTAGATGAAGGTCTTACAATAGCACTAGTAGGAATAGAAGCCGCCTTGATTAGTAGATTTCTAGTCTATGAACAGGAAAATGACAGGAAAGAAATGTTAACGCCAGTTTATTTCTTGTCAAGGAAAAAATTGATGCAAATCCCATCTGAACAAGAGTACAAGGTAGTAAATCTCACAAATTTTTATACGATCCAGCAAGACCTATAGATACATTTAGGAGGAAATGATATAAGGAACATTTGTTGCAGCTAAGTAGCTTCCACCAAATACAAAACATCAGTAAATCGTGTCACGTTCGAGAAGAAGGCATTATATTACTGCATGAAAATGTAACACTTCGAGCCTGAGTCAGCAAGCTGATAAAAGGTCGTGATGGAAAAGTTGGATCGTGCACACTAAACCTTGTAGGAAAAAAATTTAATTCCTCCTCTTCAACTAGTCATACCTCAAGATGTTGATAAAGGTAGGAAGGATGTCAGATTTCTGGCAACAAGGAAAAATGTTTCACCAATTAGAAGAGGGTGGGGCCATCTCAGGTGTCGTCTTCGCCACTTGACCGAGGATCAGAATTGCAAGGTCTGTCACCAATAGCCCTCGAGTAGCTTCTAGTGCGACGTTAATAAAATCAATTTTAATGGCATCAGGGCTCGAGTCCAGTTGCCCACGACTCGATGTTAGTGGTAGCGAGAATAAGCAGAAATTAATACTCACACAGAAATTAGAGTCGTGCCGCGCAGACAAGATGTGAAGATATAGGAGATCAAAGTTAGTCTGAAAAATTCAATGAGTTGGACTCTACTTCGAAGCACTTCTAGGGATTCGGACCACTTAGGCATTTTTAGGCAAAACACTTCTAGTAAAATGATTATTTAGACCTGCATTGTAGCTGTTGTTATACAACTATTTGCATGAATTCTGTCACACAGCCATTGACGCCGAAAGTTTTCTTAATACAAATTCTCTCGAATTTCGTTGCTTTCTCTCTCATATAAGTTGAGTTGTCTCCAGCTTCTTCTCTCGTACTCTGCAAGAGGAAGTACTGTAATTACTCGTCATCTGAGGTTAATGATTAGCCCTGCTTTACCAACTTACGCGATATTCTGCTGGATATTTTTGTGAATGCAAGTGTTCTAAATTCGTATATTCATGTGATATTCAATATTTGAGTCAAAATATCTCAAAGCAATATTATAAATAACTCTATTGAGATAAGGTTAATATGTTTTACTAATTACTCTATGAATGTTACAACATTCATTGCTTTTTTCATGAATACTTCCTTTAATTTTAAATAAATAAATATCTTTTATTCAACCAAACTTGACAGCTTCATATTAGACTATCCTAATATATTTGTCACCACTGTTACTTTCCTTGAAACTTTGTACGATAAAATTGCACAAAGTTAATTAAAGAAATCTTAGTTAACTAAAAAAATCTTTTTAAAACGTATATTCCATGTAAAAAATGCTCTTATGATTTTATTGTATTTATATTTATTTGTAATGTTTCTGTTTTCAAAGGCGTCGCATACGAGATCCACGGTTACCTCGGTCTTGGTGTAGGATTACTAGCATTATGTTTCTGGTGGTGTTCTGTTTGGGGAGATGCCGAAGCCTGTCCTTGCGGTCCTTTTGAAGAATGTCTATTTGGAAATGGACTGGATGCAGAAGTCACTAAAAAGCTGTTTGGTCAAGCAATTGGAGGAGCAGTTACAACATTGTAAGTGTATTGAACTTTATTCTATTTTAATTTTTTAAAAGAGTTCTAAGATCGCTTAAGTTCATAAAGAAAAAAAAACAGAATTTAATTTATGAATAAGAATAAGAAGCAAATAAAAGATTTGAGTTTGCTGTTTTTGTTCTTTACCATTGAGCGAGTGGCAGAGGTGGCCTAAGGATCCACCATGTAGCCAGGACTGATGCACGTTAAATCTGTTGAAACTAAGTTCTCCCTTTGGCATGGTGTAGAAGTTAGGAGTTGGAAGTGCCAGCTCAGGCGTCGTCCTTGTCACTTGACCGAGGCTCAGAATTACGAGGTCCGTCACCAATAGCCCTCGTATTGCTCTTAGTGCTACGGTAATAAAACCAAATCAAGCTATTTAATGAGCCATAATCAACTGAACGCCTTCATGGACTTGAATTATTTAGGTAGGTATGGGACCCGGAGGCACCCTAGTGATCTTTTTATTGTCCATGAGATTTACTGTCTCTCGTAAAGAAGAGTGATGTGCTCCCGGTGTGTGATCACATACGATGGCTAGCAACGCAGCCTTTGAATCGTAGAGGACAATAACTCTTGTGAACTTATTCAGGTGGCAGTGTAACTGGGATAGGGCTGTGCGAATCGCAACAATTTCTCCGTCAAATGTAGTACCTCTCCCCACAGGGATGTAGATAGAAAATATTTTGGAGAAAACTCTGGGGCACCTGCGTTAGGGCCAATGTCTAGTAGAGACCCATCAGTAAAAATCCGAAGCCACTCGGATTCGGGGTAGTAGATGTGCAATACTTCAAGTACCAAGGCTCTTAAAATAGAAGAATCTGTGTTACTTTTAGTAACCCTTTGACACAGGTCAAGATTAATCTGGGTGGCCATCAATTTTATTGGTTTTTGTGGTGGAACGAGGAGTTCAGGTTCAAAAATTAAGCCGAGTAAAGATTCACCTGAAGGACTCCCTGAAAAAAACCCATCTGGGTCTTTGGATTTCTGGTCAAGTCCCGACAGACCTCGTTCCGAAGTGAAAAACATCCAGCTACTCTAATGATCTTTTCCCAGAGAATAATGGCATTCTTTTGAATCACTTTTTTAAGAGGCCAATCACCAGTCAACAAAAGCATGGCATTTATCGAGGTGGTCTTTACAGTCCCAGTAATAATAGGTAGGGCCTGATTTTGGACCCTTTCCAGGGATTCGGGTTCATTTTTCCCGGCCACAACAAGTGGTTCACAGCAATATGTCAAAAGGGGACGAATAAAGGCATGGTAGGTTTGAAGTAGAGTTATTCTAGTGCATCGGCAAGGCACTTAGCCTCTTCATAGCATGATTGTTAATATCCTTTACATGGGGCTTCCATGTTTGTTGGAGATCCAACGTCGCTTCCAGATATTTAAAATTATCACAAGCGGAGATTTGAGTGCCCCTATACTGAAGTTGAAGATCCAAAGAATGATGCATAAGTGAAAATGTCAGGCAGTATGATTTATTTAAGTTTGCCTCCATATTATTAGTATCACGCCAATCCTCCAGAGCATTCAAAGCAGCAGACAGTTTAGTCTCTATACATTATCTTGCGTTTACTTTTTTAGAAACTGTCCAGAAAACCAGATCATCAACGAAAAAGAGGCATTTGACGCCATGAGTATTCCTTATTTATAAAATTAAATCATTAGTATTTATGTTTAAAAGGAAACAACTACTAACGGCTCCCTGTGGGAGCCCCGTTTTTAGAATCTAAGATTTCGAAATTGCATTGCCGTACGTTATTTTACAAGAGCGTTGGCACAAGAAGCTTCGAATCCAGTTAAAAAGATTTAACCTAATACCTAGCTTAAATGGGAGGCTCTCACGCCATACATTGTCATTAGTAGACTTGAGGTCAATAAAAACTGTCGTCATGACCTGTCTTGTATCCAAAGCGTCCTTGACAAACTGGCTCAAGAGGGTTACATGATGATTGGTAGATCTAAAAGTTCTGAACCTCGCCTGCTCCTCAGCCAGTAAACTTTTAGTTTCTAGGTAATAGTTAAGCCTTCTTACAATTATTTTCTCAATAACCTTCCTTACCACACTAATCAGCGATATTGGTCTATAGTTATTGAGATTATTAGGATCTTTGCCCTTCTTATGTATAGGTATAATAATAGATGTTCTCCAGTCTGCAGGCAAAGTACCAGTGTTCCAAATTAAATTGAAAAATAACTAGAAGGTTTCAAAAGCCCTAGGACCCATATGAATGAGAAACTTTGAATGGATACCAGCTCCACCGGGAGATTTACTCTTTGAGAGAATTCTTAAGGCATTAGTCAATTCGACCCTAGTTATAGGTGCTCAAAAACTGATTTCGTATTAGACTCAAATTTTGACTGCAGGAGTAAGGTTTTCTGCTTGATTCCGACCGAATTCGTTTTTGCGAAAAGCTCCACAGAAATACTGTGCAAAAGCCCTTACGACTGCGGGATCTGAAGAAATCTTTTTTATCTTCAACTAAAAATGATTATTTGGGTGAGTCAGAATCATTCATTAAATTAAAAATAAACTTGAAAGTTCTCTTACTATCAGTTTGGTAATCTATATTAGAAATAAATTTGTTGAATAAAGATCGTTTACTGTCTATTAAGGCCTTTCTAAAATTTGCAGAATGTTTTCTCCAAGCTTGAACTTCGCAAGGGCGTGAGGTCAACTTCGCCTTTCTCCTGAGTCTGTCCCTTTTAGCTTTCAATGAGTCCAATTCTTCCGTCCAAAAAGGGTTATATATATTTTTTCTTCCTCTAGGGATAGTTCTCTAAGCACACGCTATAATTGTGTCTTTAATAATACAGTATACTTTATTAGGGTTAAGGGTAAAGTCAAGTTTATCATGGCTATGGCCATGTTCCAACATTTCGGCAAAGAGAGGCCAGTTAGCTTTCTTAATATTCCAAGAATTTTTTGATGATGAAAAAGGCCTTTGATTAGCCCTGGAAATTTTAATTTCTACAAGAACCTGTCTATGACCCGATAAGGAGTCCTTTAAGACTGTTCGTTTTGTAAACTTATAAAGGCCAGCACTGACCATCAATAGATCCGGGGTGAAGCTTCTGCCATTGTAATGTAGATAGGTGTGGGGACATTCCTTGTTATATACAAGTTCGAAGGTAGACGATCTAAGAAAGTCTTGAACTCTCACTCCGGCTTCATTTGTATCATAGTAACCCCGCATGGAAAAAGTCAGGAGAATTACATGAAGGACTATAAACAGCCAACATCTTAAAAAAATTCCACTTTTCCAAACGCCGAAATGGACAACTTCACTTTTATCGCAACCATTTCCCATCGCTTTCATAATGCGAAAATCAGCTGTTAATTCTTTCTTGACACCGATCAGGATGCCGCTGGCAACCTGTCTAAACTTTGGAAGTACATAAAAAGAATACCCCTTTAAAGGGAAATATTTTACGTTTTCAGAAGCCAAATTAGCCTCCATAATAGAAAAGACGTCAATTTCCTTCTCGTGCAGGGTCATCAAAAGCTCCGTGTGCTTGGATTGGGACAATCCACCAAACTTGAAAAGAATCAACTCGAGAAGGGAGAGACATAAAGCCGATTTGAAGATCTTTTAGCCACTATAAAGTGTTACCAGGTGCACCATGGGAAAGTAGATCTACAGCGCATCCCCTTATATATACAAGGTGGGCAAAAAGTCCGTAAAAACTTTAAAAAATTTTAAAACATGGAAAATTAAGCAAAATAAAAAAATGATTTGCAGGTTTAGAATCGATAAGTCACGGGATTTTTTGTAAGATAAGAAAAAAAATTAATAAATAGCCGATAGGTGGCGTTTTGTACATAAGTGAAAGAAAAAACACGCAAATAATAAAAATAATCTACCAAATCATTTATTAAAGCAGTATGCGTTTCACATATCCACCACCAAAGGAAGCAAATTATTTCAAGCGTGTCACAAATCCGTCAACGACAGAGAGCAGAATGTCCGGCATGTTACATGACAGCTCTCGGGGGATCATATCTTTCAATTCCGACAGATTCGTTGGACGGGATCGATACAACTCGGATTTTAAATATCCCCACAACCAAAAGTCTGCTGGTGTCAGATGTGGAGACCGAGGAGGCCATGGAAACTTGCAACATTTGCTAATGATTCTTTCTTCCCCGAACGTCTGTATCAAGAATTCCTTGACTAGATTGGCAGTGTGAATTGTTGCTCCATCTTGCATAAACGTAATAGTAGAAAGAGCATCCTTTTCACGCAAACATGGAACAACCTTTTCGCGCAGTAGCTTTAAATAACGCTGAGCATTTACAGTCACCCTTTTCCACCCATTTACTGGACACTGTGTTTCAAAGAAGAAGGGTCCAGTGATGATGAAACCTGTGAACCCACACCACACTGTGACTTCGGGAGAATGCAGTGGTTTCTCTGTATACACTTGTTGATTTGACGTCGCCCAGATGCGACAGTTATGGGTATTAACTTCGCTATGGATCGAAAAATAAGCTTCATCTGTCCACAAGATGTTAAAGACCCAAGAGGAATCTTGTTCAATTTTGGAGAGAGCCCACTTCTCAAATGCTTCTCTTTCTACGGTATCCGACGGTAAAAGTTCATGACAAGACTGTAATTTGTATAGATACTGATTAAGAACTCCATGAAGAATATTACGTACCGAGGATGGTAGTAAGCCCAAGCGTCTGCCAGCTTCCCTTGCATTGCTAGTCCTGCATCTGATTCTGACGCTAATGTTTCCATTTCGGCTGCAAAGCTCGCTGAATGTGTCTGCCTTAGATTTGGTCTTCCAGACCATACATGATCCTCGAACGATCCGATTTCTTCAAATCGCTGAACAAGCTTTATGAGGCCTGCCACTATTAAAGGACATTTTCTAGTCTTCACATTTTCCTGAAGTTGGAATTTACGCAGTTCAACAGTCGCTGATTCCTCGTTCATGTAAAACAGTTTCACCAACAAGGCTTTGTCTTTCCAACTCAGCATCCTTGTTCACTTAGTTGGCATGAAACGGAGAACTGGATCTGGATCAAGAGCATCAGTATTTATAATCGCCTGTCTAATTTGCATATTTCCAAATAAGTCGTTTGTACCGGCGCCATCTGTCGGATGTTTTGTGAATTATTTTTTTTCCTTATATTAAAAAAAATCCCGTGACTTGTCGATGCTAAACCTGCAAACCGTTTTTTATTTTGTTTAATTTTCCGTCATTTATCAATATTTAAAGTTTTTATGGACTTTTTGCCCACCCTGTATATATAACCAATTTTTATACGCTTCAGGAAAAACTTTTATAAAACAAGTTAATATATCGACTTGCTGTGAAAGTCACGCTTTATATTTATAAAAAGTAAGAACAGCTTAATTAAGGAAAAGAAATGGTAAATAATCATTTGAAATTTTGAATTAAGGGTTTGTTTTGTACCTAAACTTTTATTCAGAAACGATATTATAGCACCATTCGGAGGATAAATAATTCACCCTTACAATTTCTAAATGCTTTCCCCCGTCAGTGAAACTTAACAATGACATTTTTATGATTCGGTATTGGTTACTGAATTATAAAATAATTCGCCGCAGTAGCCTCGTGTGTCATGGTAGTATAATTGCTGCCTGTAGTTTTCGTCGAGTCGTAAGTTCTAGTCCTGGTGCAACCAAAGATCCATCGTATAGCCGAGGCTGATGTACTTTAAATCTGTCGGAGCCCAAAGTCCCCTCGTTGGCGTGGCGTGGAAGTTAGGAGAGGGGGTATCAGCTCAGGTGTCGTCCTCGTTTCTTGACTGAGGTTCAAAATTTCCAGGTTCCTCGCTTATAACCATCTTGTTGCTTCTAAGTGCGATGCTAAAGCGATTAAATTTTTTCGATTAACTGAAAATTTTCAAAAATATAGCATTATTTCTTAAGACTTAGGGATAATGAGTTCCTTAAGCTAATGTGCTTTTTTGTTGAGTTACTTTTTTGTGTATGTATGTATTAAAAAGAATCATTGCAATTACTTTGGTTTGAATTACCTTCATTACATGATACATTGTTCAGTTATTTTTAAAGTTAATTAAAGCTTTTTGTCCCTTTTTCTTTTAATCATTAATAACATTTAACATATCTGAATTCTAGTACAGTTGTTCAAATTAATGTAGGCAAGCAATATTTTCCCGCTTTTACAAAGATCTAAATTTTGTTAAATTAGCTTATCTGCCAATATGTTTTTAGTTTTAATTTTGTGTAATAAATTAATGCCTTTTCAGGCTTGTGTTTTAATTTCGAAATTAAAACAGACTTTTTTTTTGTTATTTTAAATTATTTTAAAACGACATGAAAGCGCACAAATAGCAAACATATACGAATACATGTATGCATACTCGTATAGCAAACAAATAAAAAAGCAATATATTTTTTTAATCCTTAAATTTATCATTCTGAATTCATTCCTTTTGAGAAATGAATTAAAAAATCAGTAATTTTATTATACGAAAATAAAGTTAACGCATTCGTTAGAAATCCTTTTATAGTTATTTAATAATTTGACATATGTTGCATCTCATGGAATTATATTTCTGTTCAAATAAAGTGTTACAGTTGCAATCTTTTAAACTTCGGAGATCAAGCTGTATGCGCCCTCTATCGGAAAAATTGTGATGCAATTTTTAAGAGCTTCTATTTATTGGATAACTTCAACTATTTATTAATAAGGGGAGGTCTTAAAAAGTATGTGGGTAGTCTCAATAAACAGCTGAACATTATTATAAAACAAAGATTTTTTTTTGTTTGTTTTTTGAACATTTTATTTACAAAAATAGGTAATTTGTCTTATGTTTTCTTAAACGTAAATTTAATTTCGGCTCTAATGTTAAAAATATGTTAAGTAATTTTTTTCAGTTGGTTTTAAATTTCCTTTTTTAATTTGCAAAATCATAAAACGTAATACAAAATTACATGTATGTATTAGTACGTTTTCTACAACCTTTCAAAAAATAAAGTTTTTGGATTTTTCCTCTTATGAATTTTGATAAAGGAAATTAAATTTTTTGCAGTGATTTTAACTTGGAAACCCATAATGGTAATTTTTTAAAAAGATTCTTATATTTTTCTGAGAGTGTAAAATCGTTTTTTAAAGTGTTTGTATAGTATCAATAATTTCTTCGCATTCCAGTATCTGATAGGGTAAGTTCCATTTTGAAATGATGAATGATATACAACTCATAAACGGCTGTGTGGCATTTAGTTTCAAGTAAAAAGAGATACTGGATTAATATAATGAAATAAATGATAAAAACAGAATGAAGAGTAACAAATGGTTGACCTTGTGTGCGTTTCTTTACAATAATCTCAAAGTGCAATATAAATTATAATTTTAGTGAATCTTAGAAAAATTGTAAAAATAAACGAAGTAATATCTCTTGGATAGTTCACAAAAGGGTTAAAAATTAAGTTATTAAAATATGCGTGGTTAAAATGTTTAATTCAAATAATTTGTTAATGCTTTTACTGTGTTTATTTTATTTAAACCGCAACAACATTATTACTTTATACAAAACTCGAACGTTTCAATAGGTGTTTTGAACTAATTATAATAATATTCTGTCAATTTTTAAAATGTTCTATTGGTAAATTGGAGAATCCAATACAAAATACTCAAAATTTATTTCTTGGCGCCTTATTAAAAAGTCAATATAATGGCTGAATTCCATTTCCTTTTTTTTTAAGTTTGAACAATTACAACGAATCAAAACTTCACAATTTAATTGAGGCCACGGTAACTAAGTAAATAAGGCATTGAACTTGAGTTTATAGTTTGAATTTTGACTCCATCACAAACCCTTTGCTTAGAATTAGGGGGATAACTACATTTTAAATGATGTGGGATTTTGGCATGATGTGGAAGTTAGTAGAGAATTTTTCACAAATGTCCCTGTTGTGGCAATTAGAATGTTACCTAATGCCATTAAAGATCCACCTTGTAGCGGGACTGACGCACATTAAATCTGTCGAAGGTTTCTAATCTCGCCGTTGGTGTGATTTAGAAGTTTGGGGAGGGAGTACCAGCTCAGGTGTCATCTTCGTCACTTGACCGAGGTTCATAATTGCGAGGTAAAACACCAATAGCCCTCGTGTTGTCTTTAAGTTCGACATTAATAATCAGTCAATGAGTCGCTAGGATATTCTTTTAAGTTACGAGGTTCATTGCTTATATTCTTCGCATAGCTTTAAACAAAATTATAAAACCCGTCACTGATAGACCTCATGTTTTCTAAGCGCGACATCAATAAGCAGTCAATCAGCAACATAGTTTTTGAGCAATAATTCAAACACAGAAATTTAATTTTATTCAAATATTAATTTAATGCTTATTTTTAATGTTTATATGAGAATGCATTCAGTAGTTGTGCATTATGAATCTTAGAGACATTAAATAAAAACGATATTAAATACAGTTTGAAAAAGCTGCAATTTGTCCTTTACATATGTTAAGTTTGTGTTATTGATTTAAGTTTAATGGATTGTTAACCAAAATTGTACTTGAAAATCAACACGAATAAAAACATCAATAAAAACGCAGATGACTTTTTCTACAGGTTCACATCGTAAATTGGAAAACTAAAATTATAACTTTACAATTAGTTAGAACCGGAAACCAGATTTAGAGTTGTGAAATTGCTGAAAGATGTCAGCAATTATTCTATACCCGAATCGATTATTATAATCTTGTGCTCTTACTTTTTTGCTACGTTATTTGTTACAATCAGTAAATTGTGAGTTTACATTCATTGTGTTTATCTCTTTGTATCACTGAATAAGTTTTTATATATGACCTATTCATTCTGTAACATATATAATACCTAAATTAATTATAAACATTTTTTACAGATGGATAAATTACATATGGTCTTTCCATATGAATAAAGAACATGAAGAATTACATTCGGCAGCTGAATGTCAAGCGGGATTACAAGTATGATACCTATATTTCAATACACACACACACACACACACACACACACATATATATATATATATATATATTAAAACTGAAGAAAGCACATATATCAAATAATTTTTGAACGTATCGCATCAACCACTATGTAAACTTCTAAATTAGGTTTTATTAATGGACTATATAAGATGATTAGAACAATTCTGATAAAATTATAGTTCTTCTCTTTTTGTGTTTTTGTATAACAAAGCTTAACCTTAATTAATGGCTTTTATTGTGAGTATTGCAAAGAACTTAAATTTGATTAATATAATAATCTCATCTCCTCAATATATTCTGCTCTGTTGTAATTAAATATTAATTTATTGCAGATTGATCTTGATCCTAAAAATCCTTGATCAATAAACTAAAAATTAGAGCATTGTTGTGTTAAAATTATGTGAAGAAATGCATTAACATAGGAAAGTATAGAATGAGTTGTACTTATTATAGCAAGAAAACACTTCATTTCAATTTTTAACACAGATATTTCATGTTTCTTTCGAATGTGTTATTCATGTAATTTTCTCGATTTTAATGTTAATATTTCAAATAATTAAAAATGCTAATTTATTTATTGTGCTTTCTAGAGAACTTAATGCATTGGAACTTAATGAATTTTGAAGAGTTATGAGAATTTTTGTGGAGAATTCCACTAAAATTCCACTAAAAAATTTATTTAGTTATAATTTTTTCCTGTTGTAATTAATTACTTATCAAAACTTATTACTTATTGTAGAAAACTTCTATCTTTTATCTTTTCATTTGTAATTTAGCTCTATACTTCCAGGTGTAACTTCTGAAGTATATATATGGAGTCTTGTTTAATTTGTTTATAAGTTGCATAGTTCCAGAATTCGCGTAGACGTGCCAAACTCACAAAGACGAGCTAAGACAGTGAATTGATTTAACTAAATTAACTCGGAAGAGGCTTTCAGATTCAGATTCAGAAGTAAAATAACAGCAAGCCTCTGATTGTGATTACGAAATATTTTGGACGGAAATGAAATAATAATGAAGTTGTCGAAAATAGATGAGATTTCGAGGGCAAAAATTAATTTCCGTAATGAGAGGTTGTGGCTGAAAAAGAAAAATATGGAGTTCACACTTTGACAAGTAAGTTCGGTGAAGCATCCGGAGAGAATGAAATTTCCTTGTTAGTGGGGGTCTTTTTTTATTGGAGTTTGACAAGGGGTTATGAAAAGTTGAGTTTGTCGTTCGTAGCTGTGTGTATGCATGAATACTGAACATGGGTCGTCTTCTGCTGGGAAAATGGGAAGATAGAGTGAATCCACATCGGTAAGTTTAGTTTTGGGTAAATAAAACTCTGTTTCAGCTGAACTCCATCGTTTCTGGGAACTAGAAAGCTTGGGTATCGTGAATAAAGCAACAGAGTGTGTGAATGTCAGAGCTGGAAATATTGAACAATTTAATGATTATATTAGATTTGTAGATCGATGATTTATGTAAAAAGTTGCCGAATAACATAATACTTGGATAATTAAAGAACATAAACAAAAAAGTAAGATTACCAAAGTCTCAACTAAATAATTCGCTAAAATAAATATTATCCACTGTCTAATATTAACACATTCAAATCAAAATCAACTTAGGAACTACAGCGGTTTTTGACGATATTTATGTTCAGTAAATAATAAAATAACCACAGGAAACGAACGTGATAAGGCTGTAAGTAGAATCAGTAGAACAGAGTAAAACCGTCCTTCCAAAACTAAATAACTAAAAAATAAAAACGCAACTGATGAAATAGATACTTTACATTTTTTAAAGTAATGCTTAAGTATCTGAGTTTTTTAAGAATAACATTTCAATTATTATGTTTTATTTCAGGTTCATATGGCTTTTGGTGCTTTAATTGAAGGAATTATTACCCTAATAAGTCGAGTCGTGGCCCTAGAATCAGTGAATTGGAATCCTGAAATAAGTTTATCTACGAATGCAATTGTTACAACTGTTCTTGTCTTGGCAGGTATTATAAAAATATTTTATCTCTCTAAAATATTTAAAGAAATTTCCTCGTCTTTCTTCTAGATTTGAAATTTAGATCCTATTGTTAGGACAAGGATATCACGAATATTCTAAGCATATTTTCTATGACTAAAGAAATGTATGTATATGAACAAAGGTCTTTTTAGTAATTATAGAGGGAATATAGTTTAAGAAAAAACACAGACAAATAAAGTTTGTTACATAAATATTTCATTTCATCAAAATGAAATGTTGTGAAAATACAATTTGTTAATATGAATTATTAAGAAAAAGGTTTAATACAGAGGTTGAGCAATATAAAATCCAATTGACTGCAAATATACTTGGGATTAAAAACCTACTTTGATTAATTCGGGAAAGTACGGAGCATACTATTTGATAATCAAAAGCAAGTCTCAAATTTTATATATATATATATATATATATATATATATATATATATATATATATAATATACGGGTGGTTATAATTAAAGTTACAGTATTCAGAGGCCTGTAGAACCCGTTCTACTTATCGGATTTTGATGAAACTTGGAATGTATGCTATATGGACCATGGAGAAAAGATTTCTGCAGTGAAAAATAGCACACATTTTGACCACTAGGAGGAAATGTGGTGCCCAAAGAAGGACAAAATATATGTTATAATCGTTAAAATTTATTCAATTACAGAATATGCTCAATATGTGCTCCATTGACATCAATAACGTGTTGAAAGCGCATTATAACGTTTTCATTGGTAGTGAGAAGCAACTCAGTAGGGATTTCAGCCACATGGCGTATAATGCTAGCTTTCAAATCGGGTAAAGTCCTGATTCTTCCTCTATAAACACTGTCTTTTAGAAATCCCCACAACGAGAAATCACAGGGATTTAAGTCGGATGAACGAGAAGACTATGCATTCGGAAAATGTCTGTATATTATACGATTATCTCCAAAGTTAGCACAAAGCAGTGCTTTGACTTGGCACCCAATGTGAGGAGTCGCTCCATTTCGCATAAAAATAGTGGTTTGCAAACATTATCGTTCGTGTAAAGCAGAAATGACCTGCTGTTGAAGGAGTTCACTGTACCTTGCACTAGTGACAGAGCATCTTTTAGGACCTTGTGGAGTGAGAATTTGAAAGAAAAAGGCCCGAGGATAAACTCAGCAGTAAATCCACACCAAGCAGTCACGTAAACAGAATACAGTGGCTGTTGATGCAGGATATTAGGAGGTGAAGTACCCCATATGCGGCAATTTTGACTATTCACAGCTCCATCTAAATAAAAGGGTTCCTCATCTGACCATAGAATTTTCCAAGGCAACGCATCATCAACTTCCATTCTCGTCAAAAATCACCATGCAAATTCAAGGCGTGTTTTGTGATCTTGAGGTTACAGCGTTTGCATCACGTGGATCTTATACGGATACCATTTTAAAATGTATCACAGAATTTTTCGTACTATCAACCACGGAATCTCCAACTGGCGTGACACTGATCGACCACTTGCTGAAGAATAGATGGAACTGGATGCTCTTTCAACCACAGCAGTAGCGACTTCTTCGATAGTTTCAGTCCCAACCGGTTTCCGTCCTCTTCCGGGGAGCACACCCAAATCTCCAGTCTCTTCGAATTTTATGATCATCTGCCTCAAACCAATCCTCGATATGGGACCTTTTCGCACATCCTTTAAACGACGACATTCACGAAAAGAAGCTAAGGGGTTGCTAAAACAGTTTTACCAGTAAAGCTTGACTTTTTTTTTTTTTTTTTTTTTTTTGTAAGGGCAAGATTAATGACAAACGCACACTGAATGACTCTCTGGTTATGACTGCAAGTTTAAATAAAGGTCTTAAAGAAATTTGCATAAGGAATATTCGATAAAAGCCGCCTGGTGGTCAACATTTGTACTAATTTTTTTTATTGCAGAAATCTTTTCCCCATGATCCACATAGCATATATTCCAAGTTTCATTAAAATCCGATAAGCAGAACAGGTTCTACAAGCATCTGAATAGTGTAATAGTGTAACTTTAATTATAACCACCCGGTCTATACAGGGTGATTATAATTAAAGTTAAAGTTTCAAAACGCTGTAAAAAAAAAAGAACGACTGATCAGAATTATGTCAAATTTGAACGGATTATTATTGAAGAAAGGGGGAAACGCATGGCACAAGAAAAAAAATAATTCCAAATTTTTTAGCAACAGATGGCGATATAAGCATCATAATTTAAAAGGGTTCGATTACAAATGATAAATGAATCGTAAAACAACAACTAAGGTGTAAGTTACACGTTAAACCAACTGTACTGTTCAGTGTGCATGACTGCACAGGTATGATATTGTTGGTCACGTAAGCCCATCCACCACGGCAAAGTCATATCACATCGGATGGGAAAAATCGATTTTTGATTGTCCTGAGGCCAAAAAACCGCATAAAAAGCATCCATCAAATCGGTTTTTTAATTTCGCCAGACTGGCGCAAAACATGTTCATTATGCTGCCCACCATTGTGTGCAACAAGATGAAATCGAGAAACAGCATGTTCCACAATTGATCGAAGTGTCTCCGGGGTTACGTTCAGAATGTGTTGCGTAATGCGTACCTCCAGTTCAGCTAAGTGTGCAATCAGAGCACTAAACACAGCATCTTTCAGTTAGCCCCACAGCCAGAAGTCACACGGATTAAGATCAGGTGATCCGGGCGGCCAGGCTGTAGGGAATGGACAATTGACAATTCTAGCGTTTCCGAAATGCAATTTCAGCAGCTGCTTCACTGGATTTGAAATGTGCGGAGGAGCGCCATCTTGCATAAAATAATCCCATCCATACATTCACGCTGTTGAAGATCTGGAATGACGGGATTGCGCAATAGAGACTCATAGCGCTTACCAGTAACGGTAACAGGACCAAAAGCACCCGTCTCCTCGAAATAATATGACCCTATGATAAATGATGCCATATACCCACACCACACAGTGACCTTTGCAGGATTGAAGTGGTACTGGTTGAGTTGCGAGTGGATTGTCTGTTGCCCATATTCGGCAATTCTGTGCATTGACATATCCTGTCAAATGGAAATGGCTTCGTCCGTCCACATAATTTTCCGCTTCCATTCATTGTCCACTTCCATTCGAGCAAGAAATTCTAAAACAAAAGTCTCTCTTGCTCGTTGGTCAGAAGGAAACAACTCCTGCAAATGGCTAATTTTGTAAGGATAGCAATCAAGAATGTTTCGTAGAATTTTAAGCACAGTGCTCAAAGGCCTGTCCAATGTTAGGCATTCTCCGTGCACTGCACGGTTGCACACCATCGTTCGATTCCTCCTGTACTGCTGTTGCCACTTCTTCAACGACCGTCGAATCAATTTTTCCCTCTCTCTACCAGACTGCACATCACAAGAACATATCTTTTCAAATTTCTCAATCATTTTCTCCAGGCCATTGGCAGTCATCGGTCCAACACCTTTTTTAATACCCTTGAGTGTCCGGAACTTCTGCAGAGCTACTGGTACACAGTCATTGTTCTTGTAAAAAAGCTTTACAAGCAGAGCGTGATCCTTCAGTGAGACAGTCATAGCGAACTTCTCAGACACAAAACGAGGAAAATCTGTGTACCAGGCGTTTTTAGAACAACTGAAATGAGTCTTACGCATGACAGGTATTTATAATTTACATATTCTGACGCTTTCAGTGCCATCTGTTGCTAAAATTTAGAACTATTTTTTTTTTCTTAGGCTATACGTTTCCCCCCCCCTTCTTCAATAATAATCCGTTCAAATTTGAAGTCATTCTGATCAGTTGTTCTTTTTTTACAGCGTTTTGAAACTTTAACTTTAATTATAATCACTCTATATATATATACATATATATACGAGATAAATTTACTTGCGGACTTTAAATCATGCTGTATTTGAAAACAATTTTTACTCAATGACGAATTCGAGTCATATTCAAATTCATGGAGGTGGTTTTATTTGTAATTCATTATGAAGACGCTGCGCAAAGTCGGCCGGCTTGGCCGAAGAAAAAAAAAGAAATTTTTAGAGCTGTTTAACCGCATTTCATGTTACATAACGAGACGATAATAAATGCTCTAATTTTCAGAGTATCTTATTATATAATGGGGAAAATTATAAAAAAACCGTCATGGAAACACGTGGTACAGGATTAGGGATTCTGGGGAAATATCATAATAGACAGGGAGTCTGAAGGGATTGTTTTGGCAGATTTATTATCGTGGGAACGCGAATTTAACCAGTTTTATGAGCGCGTGATCTAATAAATAAAATGATAATTTGGAAGGGGATCAGGAAATAAGAATGAACTCCTTACTTTTGAATTAGGGAATGAGATAGAATAGAAAATTAAATTATTAATCAGAGAAGTTATTAAATTAAAGTTAAATCATCGCATATATATAAATATATATACATATAACACATCAATCAATAACTCCCGAGACTAACCCAGAGATGGCGCTCGTAGTAAACCAGTAACCAGGTCTTTCTAGAGTACTAACCTTTGCTTGAAACGTGTCAAAATTTTAAGTCGATCGGACCAGAAACAGCTGAGTTATCGAGGTTGGAGTAAAGTCGTTTTGTAGTTTGTTTAAAAAATGGAAAAAACCGAGTTTCGTGTTCTGATAAAACATTGTTTTTTAATGGGTAAAAACACCGTGCAAGCGAAACAATGGATTGAAAAATGTTACCCGGACTCTTGTCCATCAAAAGCAACGATTTGTCGGTGGTTTGCCGAGTTTAAACGTGGTCGTACCGACACAAATGACGCGGAACGCTCGGGTAGACCTGTGGAAGCCGTTACACCGGAAAATGTGAGTGAAGTGACAAAAATTATAATGAAAGATCGTAAAGTGAAGCTCCGTGAGATTGCTGAGATGACACAGATATCATATGGAAGTGTATTTACTGAAAAAGGTTTTTTGAAGTGAAGTGAAAAAGGTTTTTTCCAAGTGGGTGCCGCGATTGCTTTCGATGGAACAAAAACGAGTCGATGATTCAGAAAGCTGTTTATCGCTATTTACTCGCAACAAAAAAGATTTCTTGTTAGAAAAAAAGAAGAAAAAAAAATTTTTGAAAAAAAAAAAAAGAAAGAAAAAAAAATTTTTAAAGAAGTGAAAAAAAAAAAAAAGATTTGGAAAAGCGTTGGAACGATTGTATCACCCTAAAAGGTGATTAACAAAAGGTGTTATGTTGATGAATAAAAAAAAATTTTGCAAAAAAAATGTTGTTTTCATTGTTAGTCTCGGGAGTTATTGATTGATGTGTTATACATATAAATAAGTTTTGCACGCACGCTACTGTATAAACATGAAATGCATTTTTTGACACACGACAATGAAATTGATGAAAATAGCCTTTTGCCACACTCGATGTCCACACAGGGGCCGTGCAGCCGGTGTGATGGTTTGGACAGATATTCGGTACATGAAACGTACATCTCTAATTAGGATCAGTGGGACTTTGAATGCAGTTCGGTACATTTCTGACATCTTACATCCAGTGGTTGGGCCCTATCTTGGAGACCTGCCAAACGCCATCTTCTAACAAGATAAACAAGATCACATGTTGTATGTCGTGTTCTGACCTTCCTCGATACACAGGGTATTCTATTGTTGCCCTAGCCTGCATGGTCTCCAGATCTGTCACTCTTTGGAAACATCCAGCCATGGTTTGTCGAAAGATTGGCCCGCCACCCCGCACCAGCTAATACGGTTGATGAAGAGTAGCATATACTTGAAGCAGCATGGAATGAGTTGCCCTTTTTTGTCATCCAAACCCAGTTTGACTCTATGCCTAACCGGGTAAGGGCCGCATTAGCTACCAGGAATGACAGCTGTTTCTTTTAACTTCGCACCCCAGTAAACCCCTAAACTTCTTGCAAATTTAATCGTTTTGTCTTCATGCCATACTCTTTACGTACAGTAAATATCTTTTTTTTTTTTGTATTTGCTTTCCTTCATGGTGTTACAATTTTAATGGTCAGCAGTGTATATTATAAACAGATGTTGTACAATAATAATATAAATACTCAAACAACACAAAAACATTTAAAGAACATTTTTTTTCATAGCTGTATGAATATAGAATACCAACAAATATAGATGATAATCAAAAAAGTAATAAAGATTTATAATTCCTTCAAAATTCTCATTTTTACTTTCTACTTAAACGTATATACAGAATAAATTTATAAGGATTTATTGAATAACACAGAAAACTTAGTTATACACCTGTCCCTCGATTTACACGGTTAATTGGTTCCTGAGAAAACCGTGTAAAGCGAAAATTAAAATTTTTGTATGAAAAACCGTGTAAAGCGAAAATTAAAATTTTTGTATGAAAAACCGTGTAAATCGAAAACAGCTATAACCATGCGTTTTAAACCATTTATTCAATATATATTATAAATTCAAAGTGTTTTCAATCATTTATTCAATATAAAATAAAATAAAAAACAAAATTCAAACAAAATTGAGATAGTTATTATAAATTCAGTGTTTTCATCTACACTGCTATCACTATCACTTTCAACGACAGGTCTTCTTCTTTTACGGGTTTGTATAATTTCACTTTCATCGCTCGATAATATTATTTCATTAGACGCTGTTTCGGTAGTTGATCTATTAGGATTGATTTCATTTCGGCGAGACATAGAAATAAAATTTGTAATTAGTGACTGTGATTTGTTTTTAGTAAGAACGTTGTAGAGTTCCTCATATTCATTTAAACATTCATTCATATTTCGTTGAAATCGGAGAGCCCGGTCAAGATGCGGATCATTTTGTTGAAAATAGTTGACCAATTTTCTTCCTTGCTCAAGTCCCTCTCAAACAACTTTTGCTGTGAATGGATTATGGGCATATACATCAGCAACTGTTTCATTATCACTTTCATTTTCACTTGTGATATTCACCATGTCAATTAAATCATCTTCACATATTTCTTTATCTGCCATTATTTCGATAATATCCGCCTCACTTAAATCTTCGAAACCTTCTCCACCCAAGGAATGGACCCGTGTGGTGACCGGGGATGACAGAATAGTCTCACTGCAGCTCATGCATGTCGTAAAAGGCGACTAAAATGGGTACCCAGCGTCTGGGGGTATAGCCGGGCACCCTGCCCCTGGGGATTATATCAGGGGACCTCAGGGACTTACCTTCTTCAGGTAAGTATGGGCTTCACGAACCCGAGGTACCCTAGTGATCTTTCTTTCCCATGGGGTTTACTGTCTTTGGTAAACACGGGTGACGCACTCCTGGGATACCCTAGCGATCTTTCTCTATTTTCGACCCTCTTTCTTGTCAACCACTTTTACCTTTTTTTCACCTTCACGTCTAGACCACAGTTTAATCTTGTTTGGCGCAGCATAGCCATATCTGGCTCTTGCGCCAATAAACTTTACATTCACTCACTCACTCACCACCCAAGGAATGAGCCAACTCAATTATCTGAAAATATTCTTGCTCTAATAGTATAGGAGGATTTGCTCTTTTAGCTACATCAGGCCATACTGCTTTCCAACACGCATTAAGTGCTGATTTTTTAATATCAGCATATGCTATACCCACATGTTTAAGGATGGAGAAGGACCTCCACAGGGAGAAGGACCTTAAAAGGCAAAACTTTTTGGATAAAATATTTTTTAATGTCTGGCACAAATCTGTTATTAAACCAATCAATGAACAACGAGGCAGTAACCCAAGCTTTCTTATTCGCATTCCAATAAACGGAAAGATTATTTATGTTTATTCCTTTAAACGAACGTGGTTGTGGTGGTGGTAAAAATATAACAAAATAGATAAAAATATAACAAAACAAAATAGATAAAAAATATATGTACTATTGTGAATTACGACGCATTGAAAGGTAATCTTGACACATATACATGCACATGTGGTGTTACCAAATCAATGAATTAAAATTATGCGGAATTTGACAGTTTGACAATTTTTTTTTTATTTGAATTTAAAAAACCATGTAAATCGAAAACATGTATATCGAGCACCGTGTAAATCGAGGGACGGGTGTATTAGTATTATAAATTCAGGCAAACAAAATGTTATATTTACACTAGTTTTCGTTTTTTTCCTCTTTCCCTATGCTTCCAGAATCGAAGCTGGATTATGGGCATTGATCTGGGAAATCATGGATCTTCAAATTCGGGTAATAGAATTAAAATAAAAGAATTCCATTGGGGGTTTTTTTTTCATATATATTTTTCTAAAAATAATTTTCCTTTATGTATGTATATATATATATATATATAAAAGGTAACAGAATAATATGTATATATATACATATTATTCTGTTACCTTTTTCTTTTTCTGTCCTCATCACAAAAAGGCAATATTTCTTTTCTTCAATTTGCAGTTGACCTTGAATTGGATAGACGTAGTGGTGATTTTTATTTACCATCTTTTCAAATCAATCGACTTTCCAGAATTTTTTTTTTAATTTCATTCCTTCTTATAAAATTATTCTTATTTTTTTCTTGCAGCCTTGATGTCGATTCATGTTATTTAATAGCTGAAATAAATTTCTGTAAGATAAGTTTTATAATAGCCGATGTTCAAATGCTGTAATGTGCAAATAACTAAATACTGGAAAAAAAGCCAATTTTAATTTTGGAGGTATAAACAAAACATATTGCAGTAGATTCACAATATCTCCATTGATACAATGTATTCACGACTAAAAAAATATTGTTGTTCATTTTAATAATTAATAAAGTAATTTGTCTAGTGTAAAATAGCATAAAAACGAAGGGTTGTTTTTTTTTCAGAAATCGTACTTGAAGTACTTTTTCAACATTGAAATACCTCAGAGATATCTATATAACAAGCTTGAGTTAAAGTCTGTTATTATTTCTGCGTAATAATATTGCAATGATATGAGATATAAAAGTTTTAAACACCTGGATGACCAAATTGAAAGTGAGCTGTTTCTAATAATTTAGTGCACAGAAAATAAGGAACACAATTTTAGTCAAACGTTTCTTTTTAATTAAAAATGTATCGCTGCGTTTAAAATATTTTGCATTGTTCATGTTTTCTAAACTTTAATGATTTCTTTTATATCAAGAAAATGATTAATAAGAAAGGTGTGATGAGAAAATGGATTGCGAATAAGCATGTCAGTCTAAATATTTGTGGAACCTTTTTTATATCGTAAACATGCATAGGGGAAAAAAATGGAAAAAATAATAATGTCATCAAAATAATTTTAAGCAAATGTTAATTTGTGGTAATTCAGCATTTGTCTTCTTACTCTATGAAAAATAGTAGAATTTTCGAAGCCAATAGGAAGCAGCGTTCATTCGTATATGCCAACTTTTCTATCGTTTTAATCAGCTTCAATGTGCCGACAGCCTGATGTTAAATCTAAGGTAGAAAAAACTGTAGCATCACTTAAGGAAACGAGCAGAGAATCAATTAGAGGTATTGATTCACTAATGTTTGAGACGTACGCTATTGAGAAAGAGATTCAACATGTTATTATTACAACGCTCTTGCGTCGTATAACCCTACATTCACTCACTCATTACAAAATCGGGCGCAGGGGAAATGTTGGAAGCCGATATCATTTTCCAATTATTCTACCAAGACGCTGGGATGTATTCTTTTAACTATCTCAGCGCTAGTAATAACGATGTACTTCTAAAATTATCTGTGGCCGCGGTAGCCTAGTGGTCATGGTTTCGGATTCGTGGCCGGCGGTTTTCTTTCTGTCACGAGCCTTGGCTGCTAAAGACCCGCCGTGTAGCCGGGGCTGATGTACGTTAACTCTGTCGGGGCTCAAAGTCCTCGGTGTGGTGTGGAAGTTAGGAGAGGGGGTGCTAGCTCAGGTGTCGTCCTCGTCACTTGACCCAGGTTCAAAATTACGAGGTCCGTTGCCAATAGCTCTCATGTTTCTTTCAGTACGACGTTAATAAAAACTAAACTTATCTATGCTTTTTTACTACCCAATAATATCTCTGGTGCATATTTCGTCATAAATAATATAATATATTCTTCATTTATTTTTAAATTAATCCATATATAAAGGCTCGCGACATTTAATTCAAATATTTTAACTAATTATTTTAGTATTATATTATCCGTTAGGTTACCACATGTATTATACTTGAATATGACTTTCCTAGAATTCTTTTCGACTTATTCCTTCTTTGAAGTCATGAAAACTAATAGTAATAAATCACACAGATCATAGGAAGACCATTTTGTTTGTTCGAATTGTTAAAAATACCACACATACTGTTTCAGATAAAATACGGAAGGTAATTTCTTACGATTTTATATGATAAAATTAAGAAATATTTTAATATTTATGAACTATTAATATTACTTAGTAGCACAAAAATGTTTATTTACTATTAAATTATGATCTTCTTTGCGTTAATATTTTTCTCATATTTTAAGATAACTAATAGCCATTTTTAAAAAAAAATTAAAAACTCTACTTTCTAGATCCAGAAAGTTCTTAAGAATTTCGAACTTATTTAGGGTAATTTCTCGTCAAAAGAATTTCTTTAATATTTTTCTTTGTTTTAAAAAAAAATAACTTCTTTTAAAACCTTTATTTATGAGCAGAATACTTTCAGCCAAAGAGAAACATAAATTTTTGTCAATAAAGAGAATTTTCAAACTTATTTTACTAACAAAAATTTGATAAAAATTCTTTAAAATACGAGCAGAAAATATGCGATGAAAAATCAATACATATTCTGAACATTTAGTTTTAAAAATTGCGAAAATGTGTTTTACTGAAAAAATTTACGTACTCGTCGCCTTGGACACGAGCTCCTAGATATCACCATGGAAACGGATGACACCTAGAGGACAAGCTATAACGCAGTTCGGAAAAGCTTGCGAAATTAACTCCGAATCTTCCTGGTATCTGGGAAGAACATTTTTTCCAGGAATTCGGAATGTACTTTAACATAAACAAAAATGAAACTGAAAAGTCTTATGCGAAAATGGCAGACTTTTATAGAAAATTACATTTAGTAGAATTATTTTTAGTTTTTTCGGAATATGTATGATAATTGAGCTGATCTAGATTAATTATATAGTTTGAATAAATATATGTACTAAATATCACTACATAATATGCTTGCGATGTAGATTAAATTCCCATATTTCGCAATCTGTTCCCATAGAGCTTTTGAAAGCTCATAAAATGAGCCTACTGAGAAATAATTTATGATAATAAGTAAAAAATTTATAACCATTTTGAGGAATTAAAATGTTACAAAATAGTCAAATAACGCTCGATAATAGGAATATATCATTTCAGATCACCATAGTAACAGCTTCTTATTCTAGAAATACTATTTTTTCGTAACGAATAGATGCTCTATTGTTTTTTTTTTTTTTTTTTTTCATTTAAGTAAAATGAGTATTTAGAATTTTAGGAAGTAATTGATTTATACAGATTTTTTGTGAATATTCTACATCTATTCTGAACTTAGTTGTAATAGTAAGTATGTAATAAATATAATTATATTTATTATATCGGTTGATTTGTTTATGCCAATGGGCTAAAAATCAATCCGCTGGAACCAAAATTTGAACAGAATTAATAATTCTATAATTCTTTTGGAACTTATATAATTTCCATATAAATAAAATGAATTACTTTTTCAAAAAATTGTGTAAAGAAATTGCAATAGAAATAGTTTTCTATAAAAATATTGAATTTTATGCAAATTTTAATTTATGCAAAAGAGTCAATAATAATTTGAAAAGATTCTTTATAGAAATATTCATTAACAGTGAAAGAAAGTTTGTATATTCTCGCCAGTCCTGTAGTAATTTGTATTCGCTCAGAGATACGGATGATATTACGAGCAGTCTATTTCCGATTAAAATATATTTAGTTTAAAAACATCTCGAAATAAATATTGTCTTAGTCTTTGAATCAATCTAATGTCAAACCACCCTTATAAGGTAAATAAATTACAGCTTAATACTTTACTAAGTATGTCCCTCACCTTCTGTTTAACTAGCATATCATTGACATTATAAATATTCATTTTGTTTACTTCAAAAAAATATATGGCGAATACCATTTTTTAGATATGTTACGAAATTGAAGGGGAAAGGAACTATGATACAGCGTAGTTTTTTAATCGTTTAATGTGTCTCATTTAAGAGAAATGTGTTTTACTCGGAGATAAAGCTTCGGATATTAATGACTTTTTATGATATTAATCAGAAGCAAAGCTAAATAACGAGGGCATAAAATCCTGGATATAAGAAAACAATTTTATTAAATTCAGCATTTTTTTTTATTTGAATCTTTTTTTTTCTTTTCATATGAATTTTAAAACCTGTGAAGAGTTTCAATTTATTTTAAACAGATAAACTATGATGCTTAAATGAATGTAAAATTTTATATAGATAAAATTTTATATTCATTTAAGCATCATTACTTCTTGTTAAAGAATAATTTTTTTGAACTTTATTATTACATCATATTTTTACTATTATATTATTCCATCCTTTTATTTTGTTTTTATTTTATTATTATATCTTTATGCTTATATTATTTTATATATACTTTTATATAATTACTTCTTTTTTCAGAGTAAATTTTTATTTTATGCATTCGTACATATGTATAAAAATTTTTGGTTATTAAATAAAATTTAGACTATGAATTGTCACTAAATCTTTCCAAATCGAAGTTATAGATTACACTCTTCATAATTACCTTAAGACTTTGTTTCTCAATTTTTGAAAATAAGACTTTGAAATTTAAACTTTTCATTCTTATTGATTAGTAACAAATATGAGGGTATAGGTTTTATAAAAAGATATAGAATTAAGTAATAAATTATATGGAAAAATAAGTAATGTTTCAAGTATGAATAGTTATATCAAAAACAAAAATATATTATTCTTTTATCTTTTGTTCCCACATGGATTAAATTTGATTTAAATTAAATGAACATCTTTTGTTTCAGCCACAAGTACTACTGGAGGTTTTTTCAATCCCGTCTTGGCTACAGCTCTTACTTTAGGTTGCCGTGGAAATACTCTTGTAGAACATATTGTGGTTTACTGGATTGGATCCTTGGTCGGTGGATTCATTGGTCGTTATTTGTTTCACTTACGCCATGGTTACGATAAATTGAAGGAAGTTTAATTGGCTCATCATATGATTACTGCTATTTTTCTACAAACAATATGGAGTAATCAAATTTATTTAGTGTGTTATTCTCTTCCATTAAATGTGTTCAAAATAAATAAAGAGCTTGTTATACAAATCAATGATCGCCATACAAACGAATTATATTTGAAAATTTTATATATTCATAAGGTGTTTTTTCACAATTTTTAAGAGCTCTTACAAATTAATTATATTATTCAAATTCCAACCTCTTCCATATCAAAAACACGAAAGGCTTATTTGAAACTTTCGTACCAATTCAAGTTTTGTTTCTAAACCGAGATTCACAATAACGAATCTGTCACCAATAGCAGTTGTGCAATTCTAACGCGACACATATTACTTCACAAAATCAAATGACTAATAAAGCTTAGAGATGTATTTTTGTATATTTATTTTGGGGAACTTTTTTCAGCTAACTATTATTCTTATTTGATCTTTCTGAAAGATTTTAAAAATTTATAAGATACTCTAACAAAATTAATTTACTTGGTGCTGGATTTAAAATTGATTCCCTAATAAATATTTCTCAAGTTGTCAGTCTAGAGCTATACATTAATTAGAAAACGCATTATAGCAGTTAATAAATATTATATTTTGTGATATGGTAACTTTTATTGATAGATTAAATATTTCGGTTCGTTCGACTGTAATTTGTTTTGTTCAAAGTTTTTTTGCACTTCATTTAATAACGAATTATTATTTGGCTGAAAGAAAGATGTTGTTTATTGAAAGATAACTATTATGAGCCAAATTAATGAACACAGAAATGCTACAGATTGTGATTTCTAAATACTGTTAATTTGCCAAAGAAAGAAAAAGGTTTAGAAGTAGGGTTTTAAAGGACAATTGTCTTCAAGGTGCTTCTTAAGTTTGCGCGATGAAGAAAACCTGAAAAATTACAACAATAATGAAGGTTATGCCATAGTTTTACCCTCCTTTAGATCATTTAAATATTCATTAGAAATCAAAAAGAACAAAATGCGTAATGTTATCAGAGTCAGTTCAAAAATTATGATGTATAGCTGAGCCATGATTAGACACCTAATGTTCCTGCAAAACTAGGGAGAAACTCATAATATGTTACTTCAGATATATTAGAAAATGGATATGGTTGTGATGGAAATTCATCTCAAATGACGCAGCCAAATTTAAGAAGGATAAGAAGAATGTGATGAATGAAAAAAATTCTGAACCCTAAAAATGCCTAAAAGCTTTTTAACATTTTCCTTGAAAGCACGAGAGTGTGAATAATTATAAAAAAAAACAATCATTACACAATGTCTTAGCAAATTAGATCAAGAATTTTTTTAAAAAATGATGAACTTTGAGAGAAAACCTCGACTTAAACCTGTAAAGTAGTTCTATTTATTTAAAAAAAAACACACGAAAACCTGTTTTCTGCTTATCAGCACTTGTTTTCCCTCTGTTGATGTCGCACACTTTGTAGTCGATATTCAAACCAAAAGCCGCATGTTCGAATTTTGATTCCACCCAAAACTCGAAGTAAGAGTCTACACTCGTTGCACAGAACAGGGATTCAAATTTCTAGTATTTAGTTGTGTCTAAATTAGAGTAACTCAAATGTCATTCTCTTAACTGGTGACGGCTCAAAATTACTTGTTCTGTCATAAGCCAATAATTCTAATGAACATTCATTGACATAAAAATTTGCGCACCAAGAAAGAGTTGTCAGAATGAAACGAAATTTTGTATACATAAGTACAACATTGATGTAAGTAAGTGATTACAAATTCAAATCAAAATGATAATTTACTGCAGGAAAAATTACAAATGAATTGAGGTTTTAATACCCTGTTGGTCCACATCTAGCATGAATGTATGATGTGATACGGTCGAGTATTGAGGCATACAAGTCCCGAATGATGTCCTGCGACATCTCGTTCCACAGTTGCCGTAAACACGCTTTTAATTCGACCAAATACACAGGCTGTCCAATTTACCGTCCTAAAGGATCCCAGATATACTCGATGGGTGGCAAATCTGGATATCGAGCAGGTCTGGGAAGGGTGGAAACGTAGCGGAGGCAGTCCTATGAAACCCTTGATGTTTCTGGGCGAGCATTGTCCTGTTGAAAAAGGGCTCCTGGGAGACCAGCATTGAGTGGCAACGCATGTGATTGAAGAATGTCAGGAACGTACCTTTAGGCTATCATGATGTAGGATTATAAGAAAAGAGAACTCATGAATAAAGTAGAAAAGTTATAATAAAAAGAATTTTTTCTTCGTTAGAATGAGAGTACTGAAATCTGAACTATCAAAGCGAAGGAGGAAGAAATTCTAAAATGAGTATATATTTCAAATTAAAGTTAATACTATCAAATAAATTGAAACTTGCATTTAGCATTCTTGATTTTCTTGTATATTATCCAAAATGTGCCTTTTCAAATGCCATGAAAAGATAAATGCAAAGAAAAATGTTCTCAAAATAATCTACACTTAACAGTCATTTTAACAGCTTTTAATTGCCTCTTAAATTAAAGACTATTAAATACATTCCTCAAAATCACAAATAAACCACATTACTTTAAAATTGAAAACGATACTTCTGCTTTGAATATTATAAATGAACTTCGTTAAAGTTTTGGAAAGAAAATATTTTCGATTTCATTTTTAATAAAGTTACTTAAAGGGTTTATAAATGAAATGCGTAAAAAAAAAAAAAAAAAAAAAAAAGGAAAGGAAAGGAAAGGGGCTAATGATTATAAGAGTTTTCAGACTTCAGATAAATCAACTGAAAATAAGGAAAGGAGAAATCATTGTTTTCCTGAGACAAAATAGAATCTGTATTAAATTGGGACATCTTAAGCGTGATACACTCTTGTTCGCAGCTATTTAAATCCACTTTTTCTTCGGTTTTTGTCTTTTTTCAATTTTTCACACGTCTAGACCCCAGTTACATCTTGTTTGGCATCCCCGAATTACCCTAGCGATCCTTCTCTATTTTCGTCCTTCCTTTTTGTCAACCAATTTCTGTCTTTTCTTCAATTTTTTCACATCTAGACTACAGTTAAATCTTGTTTGGTGCAGCATAGCCACATCTAGCTCTTGCGCCTATAACCTACACTTTCACTCACTCAGTCCCCAGTTTTTCTTCGACCACCAAATCTACAACGAAAGACAGGATTTTATTATCTACAGATACATATTTGAACGAATTTAATCTTGTTGATTTCAGTATTTATTATTTTGCAGCTTGTTAAAAACTTTAAGGCTAATAGTTTCACTTAAAGAAAAATAAATAAATCCACAATACGTATTTAGATGAGATAATTCTTTCTAAAAAAATAAAGACATCATGAATTTAATAAACACAGTGGCTGATCTGAAACATGGAAATAGATCAAATGAAGATATTCGATTGTGTATGTACACCAATTTCCAGAGCTAACAAAAGTCCATTTGTTTTAGAATTCAAATAGATCTATAATTTTATGTATATAAGCTTTAAAAATAGTTTATTTTATCAAGATATAAATACATCTTCTACAATAAAAGAGTTGCATTTTTATAAATAATTGGCTTAAAAGCTATTAAAACATTTTGATCTTCTATTGTGGAATTAATTTATTATTTAAGCAAATTTTAAGGTTTAATTTTTAAAAAAAACTTACAAATTAAGTGTAATAAGAATGAAATAATATTTTTTTCGGATCTTGATGGATAGTATCATGAAGTCTAAAAAAATACCTAGGAATGAGAGTATAAATGAAAAAAAAAAGATTTGACAGCTGATTATGAAATACTATATATAATAATACCGCATATTTAGTCTTGAATACTAATACTTTATATTATCTTGAATACTTTATAAATACTTATGTAAATATATTCTCCGTTTTAAGAGGCCATGATTTAATTTCATAAAGCCATAGAGGCCTCATGACAGAATTATAGATTTTAAAACTTTGTAGTAAATACTCGTTCATTGTACACAATAACAGAGAAATATATATGGTGCTTTTAAGTAAGTACTGTTTTTAAATATGACAGCTGTAGCTCTACTGTCGCTATTCAACGTAAGTGAACTGAATATCTATATCTGTTGATTAATCACAGACGCAAGCACAAAAGCATTCGTCTATGTTTACGATTGTTTGTGTGCATTTAAAATATCTCGCACAATTGAAAATGCCACCGATTGTGAAATAATTGCTATGATTCGTTTTCTGCATTCAAAAGACATGAAAGTTGCTGAAATTTATCATCAGATTATTGAAGTGTGTGGACATATGACAACTAAAAAAACTTAAGAGAGCTATGAAATGAAGACACTGAACAACACCCAAAAAAGTACAGTTCAAGCAAACAATTTCAGCATGTAAAATCATGTGCACTGTGTTTCGAGATAGGCAGGGGATGTTGCCAGAAAAAAAATTTGCATCAAGATGTTACAATATAAACTCCAAAATATACTGTGACACCTTAACTTAACTGCGTCGTGCAATACAAAAAAAAAGGCATGGGAGGCTCCGTAAAGGGATTGTTTTATTGCATGCCAATGCCCGTCCACCGTGACTCGTAGAACCAGAGATCTCATCGTATCATAGGGCTGAAAATAATGTAATTCCCCTCAGTATAGCCATGAACTGGGCACCGAGTGACTACCACATATTCCTTCACTTGAAAAAGCATTTAGGTGGTCAGCGCCATGATGACAATGATGATAAAATGACCATGATGCAGAGGATAGACCTTCAGGTGGCAGATTACTATGATGAGAGAACACAAAAGTTGGTTGTACGATATGATACATACTTTAATAGTAGAGATAGTTACGAGGTGTGGCTATTAAATAGCGAGACCGACGCTGTAAAAATTTTATTTTGATTTTTCATACATATTTACTTACGATCTTCAATATATGCCTCTTTCCCAACAACGCTCTATGCGAATCTCATTATTCGAAACAATGCTGGAAGTCTTCTGTCAGTTCCTTCAAGACGTGTGCCACTTTCTCTTTCACAGCTTCAACGGACTCCAATCTTGTTGCTTTTAATGCAAATTTCACCTTAGGAAACAGATTCAAGTCACATTGCGCAAGATCCGGTGAATAAAGAGGATGTTCTAATCCTGGGATGCTTCACTTGGCTACAAATTTCTTGACAGACAATACATAGTGACTTGTCCTTCCACAAATCTTTTTTTTTTTTCTTTATTCTTTCACGGAGCTCAGCAAGAAAGTGAAAGTAGAAATGTTGATCAATAGTTTACCTTCAGGAACTCAGTGAAGATACATAATCCTATGAATATCGAAAAAATAACAATCATCATTGTTTTGAATTTTGATTTGCTCATTCGAGCTTGTTTGGCTCTCGGCAAAGATGGGCTCTTGCAGTGCATTGATTGGTGCTTCGTTTCAGGATAGAGGCATCGAACCCTCTGCAGCTCGCAGTCCCACTAAATGATATAAGACGTTTCACATTTTAAATTCTATTCATCAGACATCGCAGGAATCATGGAATCTTCAATTCAATACCAGGTTACACTCGGTGAAGCCTATCATTGGAGAATGGGCTGATGTTTCAATGTGCAGGGCGAATGTCAGATTGACTCGCCTTCGCATTGGACACACTCGATTTACTCATGGACATATTTTATTTGGCGAAGGTGCTCCCAAGTATCCTTCCTGTCATGTCTCTTACACGATTCATCACATTTTAATTGACTGTCCGGTCTTTCATCATCATCGTCGTATTTTTTTTTCATTCATCAGTTTTTTACCTATCAGACTTGGAGGAACCCCCCCCCACACACACACACCCCATAACTTATTTGCTTTTTTAAAACACATTAGTCTTTTACACTCCATTTGAAGTCTTTTTACCTTTTTTATTACCTTGTATGTGTTTCGTGCTTGTAAATTAATTTATTCTAATTGATTTTAACAAATGTTTGGCACAGCATAGCCTGCTTTGGCTCTTGCACCATAAGACCCCACAGTCTCTCTCTCTCGTTTCAGGTTCATAAGTAAAAAGCCACGATAAGCCACACGCTAATATCCTTTCTAATGAGTTTGGATTATTTTCAATGGTATTCAAATTGTCAGTACAAATATTTTTATGAAATTCTTGTGGTTCAAACGTAAGAATTTTAGGCACCATTTTGGCACACCCTTTTTACATGTTAAAACTTTTATGTATTTTTTGCCGTGCTTATTCAATTCCTATAGTGTTAGCAATCTCACGAATACTTAACATATTACTTACTTATTATTGTCAGATCGAACCAGATTACCGATTTTTCGATATTGTCATCGAAAAAATCGGTAATCTGGGATCGCTTTTAAAGTGAATGGGCAACCCGGGAGCGAATCATCTTCAGAGATTTCTCAGCCTTCTTAAGAATCTTAAGCCACTCAGAAACACGCGCACATGATAAACATGCATTGCCATACACTTCTTTCAATAAATTATATGTTTCTGTAGCTGTTTTTCCAAGTTTCATCTGAAATAATTTTCATAACAATTCGTTGTTCAGTTGTTACACTTATTATTTTTCCGGTGAAAAAAAACCCTCTAATGCGAGCGAATGCTACGGCTATATGGATTTGCTTACAGAAATGAAAATCACTGCATTCGAAAGAGAAAGCTTCACACTAAACAGCTATCGGTCACTGCGTTTGATGCCTGCGTACTTCTTCTGTAGCAGCATCAGTCTCACTACTTAATACCCACGCCAGATAATACCAGGTAACTTTATTTAGAATTTTGTAGAGGATCTTAGCGAGGTCTTTTTCATCTGATAGCATTGAATACTACGAGGCTGAATACTAACAACTGCACCACGCGACGTTGATGAAGCGAAAATCATTAAACTGTTTAATTGATTTATTATAACTAATTATTTTATACAATGAGAGTTACCTTTTTTTCAAATGTATACCAATGACAACATTATTAATTAAGTTCTAATAAAAACAGGTTTTTATATCAATGCACATAAAAGTAAAAGTAACGAGAACTACTCAATATTATTTATAATCGATATATATAAAATCTTGAAATATATTTCCTTTTCGCTCATGGAATATAATATAGAATGCTAAAATTACGATTACCTTTACGAATATACTATAAATATTATTGACTTATTTATATATTCATTCACTTTAGGGAAAGTAAATCAATAAGAGGGAATGGCATATAAAATAAATCCAGTGATTCACAAAAAATAAATAAAAAATTGTCCGTTTACCTTCTTACGTCAAACTTAATTATATTTCCCAAAATTAAATGCCTCGCGAAACAAAAACTTATGCGTTCGAAACGCAATAATACATGAAAAAAATGTCGTTTTTCTTTGAATTTAGCCAACAAAACATCACGCTATGTAATTCTTAGACATCACGCTATCGATTCATGTAAACTTAATCATTTATTCGAAAATCGAACAAACTTGCCAATACATAACTGAAGTAAAAATCATTTCAATCGATTTATGCAAAACAAAAAGTTAAACGAAAAATCTACTTTAGCGTACAAAGTAATGTATTGATTATTATCTTTAATAGTTTCATAACACGCACACCTTTTACTAATTGTCATTGGATTAATCGCTCTGAATCTTTGCAGTGGAACATTTTATAAGACATCAATACAAAAGTTATGCGCTTACTAGAGCAATGATCAACGGTGTAATTTATGAAAAGGATAAAATTTCAATAGATAACGTTTCTTTCCATTCTCATATATTTTCATAGAAATATTAGTTGCTATGTTTGATCTACAGTATTGTAAAACTTCGGAACTATTATGTTGTAAAGAATCGAACATACACTTTTCTATGAATATAGATCATTCTCAAAAACGATACAGCTTTTTTTATATTATTTTGTTCTGTCTAAAATTTTTCTATAAGGTTAAAGTATTAATGATAAAACTATAGCTGATTTTAGGTTTTTTTCCCCTCTATAGTCGTATTGTTTCATTAATATTAACACTAGTGAAGAGCAAAGAATATTTTTCCATGAGTTCCTTATAAATTGTAGGTTGGGGAAAATCCCCAACCAAATATATTTAATTTCTCTCTTATTTGACACTGGTTTTACCCCATTCGTATAATATCATTTACTTACATTTTAATCTCTACCCTGAAACATTTTAATGTATATTAAAATTTTAATTTTTTTGAATATTAAAATTTTAACTACTGAAAAGCTCAAATCTACACCTTGAGTTAGGTACAATATGTCCCATGAGGATTCAGTGTCAGAAATTTTATTAAACCAACCAATCCTTAACTCGTAAACTGAAAGCCTCTGATTGTCTTTCTCACTCATCTCTTCCTCTTTGCTTACAAATGTATGCATACAAATACAATAAACGAAATTACGAAAGAGATAATCTATATAGAAACGCAATTTACATAATAGAAATACAATACAAGAAATAAATATGTTCTTTTTTAACTCGTTAAACAGTAATAACTAAATAATGATTAATATTTTCAGTTACAATAATGCATGAATTACTTAATGTATAGCAAAAACATGTCACCCTCACGTTAATTTGAAGAATGTTGCCGTTTGATTTGAATACCTACATTATAATGAGAATTATAATTAATGAGGACATTCCTTTGTATGCTTAACATGCTATCGACCAAACTCCGAGATAGCGCAGGTCGCACCAGTCGAATTCCAACCACTGTCATGCTAATTTGGAATCAATGGGTTGCTAAGGGTCATACTGAACGGCCTGCAGGATCTCCACACCCTCCCATGACTAATGCCCGAGTGATCAGACATATTCTGAGGTCGGCCGTGCAAAACTGTATGACCACATTACGGACCTTTAGTCAAGAATGGGTATGCTTGCAGCACTCCCAGTATCCGCTCGTAAGGTGCGACTAAGTTTGCAGCTGCGTGGAATGTCAGCACGGCGACGATTACTTCGGCATCTCTTCACAATGCAGCATATAGAGCGACAGCTACTCTGGCGCCCTGAACGATAAAACTCGTCTCCAGATCTGGATACAGAAGTGGCTCAATGTCATATTTTCACATGAGTCCCGGTTCTGCGTGAACTATTCTAATGACTCTATACCTTGCATTCGATGTCGGCCCAGCAGCCGTGCAGCTGGTGTGATGGTTTGGACAGATATTCGGATCACGAAACGTACATCTCCAATTAGGATCAGGGGGGATTTGAACGCAGTTCGGTACATTTCTGACATCTTACGTCCAGTGGTTGTGCCCTATCTTGGAGACCTGCCAAACGCCATCTTCCAACAAGATAAACAAGATCACATGTTGCATGTCGTGTTCTGACCTTCCTCGATACACAGGGTATTCTATTGTTGCCCTAGCCTGCATGGTCTCTAGATCTATCACCCATTGAAAACATTTGATCATGGTTTTCTGAGTGACTGGCCAACCTCCCCTCTCTAGCTAATATGGTTTATGAAGCGGTGTACAGACTTGAAGCAGTATTGAGTTTCCCATTTCTGTCATCCAAACCTAGTTTGACTCTATGCCTAACCGGGTAAGGGCCGCATTAGCTGCCGGGAATGACAGCTGTTTCTTTTAACTTCACACCCCAGTAAACCCCTAAACTTTTTGTAAATTGTAAATTTAATCGTTTTGTTTTCATGCCATAGTGCTTACGTGCAATAAATATCCTTTTTGTATTTTCTTTCCTTAATGCTGTATATATATATATATATA
>BMAW01098227.1:0-12065 GCA_019974015.1 Nephila pilipes | reverse complement strand
ATATATTGTATTTCTTTTCTACCACTTATTTTGCTTTCTTTATATTTCAATAATAGAAAAATTTTTCTTATGACGCACATCAGGGGGCTTAGCGAAAAATGTTTCGTGGCTCGTGAGGCTCTCCCATTTCAACTATTTCTCGAAATTAATTAAAATTTTTGCTGTTTATTTTCAAGGTGTAAAAATGATTATGTGGAGTACGGGATTTCGAATATTAATTTTTTCTGAGACTTTTTTCGAAAAAATTCGATGTGAAATGTTTGTTTTAAAATTTCAGTGTATAGTAATCCTTATGGAAGAATAGATAACAACTCCCCATCACTACACCACTTATACACATGATAATTTCATGACTATTTAATCCAGGTATAGGCACTATCCCTTTGCCAAGTTTACTAACTTTCCAAGAATCGACGTTTATGTTTCTGCGCATCCGAGGTTGGTTGATAAGTTTTATTGGAGCAGCCGCCAAACACTCGTCAATTTACTTGTAACTATATGATGTAAATAATTATTACAATATATATATATATATATATATATATATATATATATATATATATAACATATAGATATATTATATTTGTAGAACGGGGGTGAGATTGTTCATCCCAAATCTACATTGGTTTACTCTAGAGCAAAGGGCTGGTTTGTCTAGGGGAGTCATTCCATTACCGGATTCTATGATGACTTCGTACCAATGAGGCCTTCGTATGATGACTGCTGCGTTTTCGGACGCTTCGGACGGCTTTCGCCAGCTGTGCGCCACTCAGATGACTGCCGCTTCGACTCTGGAGTGTAGTGATGTATCCATGTTTCGTCCATGGTCACGTAACGACGCAAGAAATCTTTTTTGTTGCGAGTAAATAGCGATAAACAGCTTTCTGAATCATCGACTCGTTGCTGTTTTTGTTCCATCGAAAGCAATCGCGGCACCCACTTGGAAAAAACCTTTTTCATGCTCAATTTTTCATGAAGGATAGTAAATACACTTCCATATGATATCTGTGTCATCTCAGCAAACTCACGGAGCTTCACTTTACGATCTTTCATCATAATTTTTGTCACTTCACTCACATTTTCCGGTGTAACGGCTTCCACAGGTCTACCCGAGCGTTCCGCGTCATTTGTGTCGGTACGACCACGTTTAAACTCGGCAAACCACCGACAAATCGTTGCTTTTGATGGACAAGAGTCAGGGTAACATTTTTCAATCCATTGTTTCGCTTGCACGGTGTTTTTACCCATTCAAAAAACAATGTTTTATCAGAACACGAAACTCGGTTTTTTCCATTTTTTAAACTACAAAACGACTTTACTCCAACCTCGATAACTCAGCTGTTTCTGGTCCGATCGACTTAAAATTTTGACACGTTTCAAGCAAAGGTTAGTACTCTAAAAAGACCTGGTTACTGGTTTACTACGAGCGCCATCTCTGGGTTAGTCTCGGAACTTATTGATCCATGTGTTAATTCGGCTGGCGAATTTATCGTTGTCCATTCATCTAGAAAATGTTGCTTAAAGTCGATAGGAGCTCTACGTTTCATTTGACCTGAGATGATCAGTTTTCTTAATTCTTCAAAATATTCGATTTTTAACCCTGATGTCCATCCATCAAAATATGTTGCAAGTTGGTGATAAAAATCGGTCCAAGTGTGGCTATAAACTTTTTGATGCGTTGTAAATAACTGGCGAAACTTCTCTGGCGTTAATTTAAATCTTTTAAACAGAAGTTCTTTTACGTGGTCGTAGTTGTTTGCTATCTCCTCTGGTTCACGTGTAATTATGTGAGAAATTCGGACGGTAAGAGTCCTAAAAGATATGAAACCCAATGTCCTTTTGGAATAGTTAAACGCTGCACTTGACGTTCGAATAAGACTAAATATCTTCTCTAACTTCATATTTATGGAGAAAATTTGATATTTCCTTGCCTAGTAATTTTAAATTGTCGGTTTCGTCAACCGTTATGTGTAATTTCAATTGATTTTCTAATTTTAATCGCTGTAGCTCGATTTCGTGTTGATCTTGACGTCGTTTCTCTTCTATAGCAAGAGTTTTTAAGCGCAACCTTTCTTCCATTTCTTCTTTCCTTTTTCGCTGTTCTATTATATTCGTAAACAAACTTTTTGTGAATTCCTCATTGTATTCAGTATCTTTTATGATTAAATCCCTTAGTTTCTTAACTATCATTGAAGAATCAGGCTTTAGATCTAATTCTTCCGCGAGGATAAGCATGTCTTCCCGACATACTTTAGCGAGGTACGACATTTTGAAATTCATATGTGAATAGTTAAATAGAATCAATTAATTTGAAAATTTATATTTTAATCGTTTTTGCGTAATAATAAATAATAAATGGTAATAAATTATTTTAAATTGAAACACGCTTATTATAGTTAATTTCGTTTAATGAATTTGCATAATATGTATGTATATATATATATATATATATATATATCAAAAATTTACACTGAAACAATCATGTAAATGAAAGGATATTTGAAATAAATTATGAGAATGATATAAATATATGAAATTTTTTTCAGACTATTGCAATATGATGTGTTAAAGCACTTTTCTTTAAGAATTAATTATCATATCCTCCTGAAATCTCTTTGTTAGAATTTTCTACACAACTAAACATTGTGAAAGAATATAAGCTCATTTAGAATAGATAATAACGAAAAAAATATTCAGACATACCATGGAATAATCAGAGGATTAAAAACAAAAAAAAATCATCTATTTTGAGAATACACTTTCAATTTGTTTAATTTAGATTTCACCGTTGTTTTTTTTTTTTTTTTTTTACAAAGTAATAAGTTACCATTCATTGAGGCTCCGTGAGATCAAACAGCGAACATCATTGCTTAGGCGAAACGCTGAAATTATCTCACGTGAAAGTTAGGATGTTATACACAATTTCTTGGGGAGGATTAATGTTTACGTTAACTGTGAATCGAAATCTAATTACTTATGCATTTATTCATTTCTGGTGTGAGAACGCTGGCTGATTTGAGACACCATCGCGCATATCAATCCACACATAAACATTAATAAAAAAAAGGATACTCCTTGATTTTGAAATCAAGTATCACAATTTGAATATATACGCAATTAGAAAATAATACATTTAATTTACCATTGCTTCACATATTTCTTTTTATAATTTAAAAAAACATTAAATCGTAGCATTTCATTGAAATTTGATGAATTGTCCGAAAAAATAAAATTGTTTTACAGTACCTGGACTCTTGGGATGAATACACGCTGGATTTTTTTTTCTTCCCTCATATTTCTTTCAGGGGTAGACGTCCTATTTTAGAGCATAAATTAAACACAATTTATATGATCACAAATACGAAGATAGACTCTGGTGGTGCACTCGGAACGGTTAAGAGGATAAACACATGATGATCACCGATAGTTAATCCTTTTTCGTAGTCGCATAAAACTGATAGTGAATCCTGGTGGGTGATTCTACTTGTAGGTGGGACACACTCGTCGTCAGAGGAAACTAATAGTGGATATGGATGAAGCTCACATTTTCTCTGTAGAGGTAAATTTCATCATCATCATTTCATCTGTAAATTTAGTTGAAACCAGGGTTAGCGTCTAATTTTCTTTTCTTCTTGTAATCATCTCCCTTTAATTTTGTAGGCATGTCATATCGAACGCTCATAAAATTTGCACATATCCCGGGCCGAATGCCCATAAATTTTGTAGAACGGGTGTGAGATTGTACATCCCAAATCTACATTGGTTTACTCTAGCGCAAAGGGCTGGTTTGTCTAGGGGAGTCATTCCATTACCGGATTCTAAGATGACTTCGTACCAATGAGGCCTTTGTATGATGAGGCTTGAAGTTGTTTTACTTCGTTTATTAGAAGGAGAGATAGAGGAAAACTATTTATAAAACTACTATGTACAAATTATTTCTATTAAGAGTAAACAGATTTTCGGAGAAAGATAGATGGCAGCCTAATTTTATCCCATATCGGCGATGGGCGTTGAAACGCGCTCTGGCGTTTTGAGTTCACCTTCAACGAGGGAAAAGTGGAGGAGAAGAGAAGCGGAAAGAGGGGGAAAGAGAGCGAAAACTAAACATCACTCAGTTTTGTTCAGAAATAGGGAGCGCTGAGTGAGCTATCATATAACGTTGATTCGAGGAGCCATATATCGAGTAACTGAGCAACTGGTTTTGCAGTTCATTTGAAAATACAACTATTACTTTAATAATTAGCTGGAAAATCCTACACACACATTTATATATATATATATATATATATATATATATATATATATATATATATGCATGTGTGTGTGTGTGTATTATTGCACAATCTAATTTTTTCAGAACGTAAAATATTTCTCTTTACTCTTATCAGTAAGTCCTACTCTTTCTTACTGAAACTGATTACTCTTGTGTAAAATATTTACTTTATCCTATAAGTCACTTGTATACATTAAGTTTTACTTATATTTGTGAATTAATGGATATTCACTTTTAACTTAAGATCTCCGATAATACATTTATTGCAAACATAAAATAAGCATCCCTTTGCTTTTAGTTGGCTTATAGATTATGAAGCTTGTGAAAATGTTACAATACCATTAGAGGTGAAATTTTCTTCTAAGAGAAATTATTTAAATTTTGGTCCTCTGCAATTTTTTTTTAATTATTCCCGAAGTGAAATAATCGACATCCATCAAATAATGTTACAATAATTGGAACGTTATAATGGAGGTTTGATTCTTTTTCCATGTCAGACCATTATGAAAAGTGTAATGTAGTGTCTGTCTAATAATCAGCTTGGGAATAGATTGATTTATTATGAGTTAAGAATCGATCGGGAGGATTCTAGAAACCATGTTTCATAATTGCGAGGTCGCAATAATAACTCATTTTGTTGTTCTGGTACAGAAACTCAATTATGGATTCATGAGCTTGGATGAGAAATAAACCACTCATCCTCATTTTCGAGGGCAACTTGTCTCGCCTAACTGTAGGGAAGTGGTACTCAAACTTATTTTGTTTTAAATGCTTCTTCAAGAAATTGTAAACTCAGATTTATTCTTTAGATATATTTTGTTTCGTTCTTGGATATTGTCTTTCCTTCTCTGCTCACGTACCCCTTGGAAAGTCTTCGCGTACCCTACGTGATATGCTTACCCAAGTTTGAGAACCACTGCTGTTGGGCTATAAACTTAATACTCCACACTCAATAGACGTCAGGAGAAGCTTTATTTTTGAAAAAGACACTTTTATGTCCTTTTTACTGCTTCACAAGCATTCCTAAATTATTTTTCTATATATTCACCACTTTATGGTGCTCGAATATAGCATCTTATCACATGCCATACGTGTTCAACTGGCAATTGTTTATGAACTACCTGACCAATAAATAGTATGTCTGAAGTAGAAATGAAGAGTAACACAAACATTTGCATGATGCTATTGACATATCGTTGAGATGCTAATGTTGCATACATTTATATTTAGATAATATATGACGTAGAGATATACTGATACACAACCCCAATGATCCATGCTATCACTTTAGGCGTAATGGATGTGCGCCTCTGCTAAACGAAATCTGCTTACAAACTAAGGTCGAGCCTCCTCCGTACATGGAAGCGATAGTAATTTGCTTCTAGATTAAAATGATACTTACACTGCGCGTTATATAATGCCAGTTTACTGACGACCATGATGATCGGACACAAATACCACTCTAGGAGGCTGTATTGATGTTGGGAAAAGAGGCGAGGGCGGATATCTTAGAGGGGACGTAAGTGTAATCTTGCTTCAGACAAAAGCTGAGAAATGGCGTAAAAAGCTACAGTGGGTAATAAAATAGACATTAATACTATTGTAAACATTCAGGCCTATTGCAAAGTCAACTGATCTTGTCTCACATTTGTACACCTTGACTTTCTAATGCTCTCTTTTCATTGATACTCATTATAGAACAATCATTATTGCAAGCACCTTTACACAGTCATAACCATACGACCCACACACACACACACAAATACTACAACTATATAGCCATCCAACTCTCCTTATCACGATTATTCGAGACCATTCGAAGTCGTCCAGTTGTCTATAAAGTCTTCGAATACGACATAACGGTATTAATAGTAATGTCTCCGGCGAACTGCAATGGCAACGACAACTGCTCGCAATTATCAGTTTTATTATAAGATACCGATAGTACAAAATATATAGAAATTATGGAAATTCAAGTTATATGATCCAAGTTAATATTCACTGATCACGAAAATTAAATCATTTTCAATCTTCAGACAGAAATTTGCATAGCAAAATTTCAAGAAACTTGATTTTTTTTTTTTTTTGCAGAGAACAATATCATGTATTTTGGTATGAATTGATTGCTTAGTATGCTTTTGAGAAGTTATATTTCCTTCTGAATTTTTCAGAGCTTGCAAAAACTTACATCATTGTACTGTAAATTTAAAAAAACATAATGTCCTATTTCAATGATCTTATCAAAGCAATAAAAAAGCAGGGTGTTATTGTTTATTTTGAGTCATTAACTCAATCAATTTAATTCGCTCATTTGCTTGTCAAGGTAGTAAAAAAATAACGATTTAGCTGTCGAATATATATGTTTCTGCACAGCAAAAAATGATCAAATTTGTATTCACTAAGCATATTTATTAAAATAAAAGCTTTATCCAGATATTCTAACAAAAATTACATTCTTCCAAATAATTATGTTCTAAATCAACCGCTAAGGAAACAGTCGATAAATGGATGATTTACATGTACTGAACAATTGCACTCGAATCGTCTATTTCCCTACTTTCATTAAAAGAAATCCATAATTCATCATCTTTATGCGAACAATGTGTACAGTCTTTCATTATTTTTCTGAGTGCATATACCAATTTCTTCCTTCATCGTATAACAGGTACCGTAATATTGCTTTGGATACTCAAAAATGTTTTCATATTATCTATAAATTTCATATGTGATTTGAAACATTTTCTTTGACTTATATGTCTGTATTAATAGTAAGTTTTCTTCAGTGTGGTACACTAATGCTCAGGATTAAATAATTCTCCACCCCCCCCCCTTCTTATAAATGAAAATAAACGCAGAAGTGTAAGCGAACCGAAATGGTATTGTATTGTTACGTTAGTTACTTTATATTTTGAAAACATCTAAGAAAACTCCTACTTTAACGTTTTTCATTAATAAAGATAATAATATATTGTGCTTTCGTTATGATATATGAATAATTATTTCTTGATTGTGAATAACCTATGATATTAATATTTTAAAGACTAATTTTTTTGGTGGTTGGATTTTCAATTGGATGTTTTTAATTCTAAATAACCGGAACATTTTTAGAATCTGTTATTATTACTATTATTATTATTATTATTATTATTATTATTATATATATCTATATATATATATATATATGATTAGATTTCGATGATTTTATTTTCAACATATCTTGATATAGTGTAAACTCTTGAAATTAAAATTACATTCTTACCTAAAATAATAATAAGTTGTATAATTGCCCCGATCTCGATAAATCCTAATCTATTTCAAGTGTCAAACTTCGATTTTTTTTTTTTTTTTTTTTTTTTTTTTTTTTTTTTTATAGTGATTATTTTCATTACTTCTCGAATTTATAAAAGCGCTTTTGTAAAATTTCTATTTAGAATTTAATTCAACAGAAAAGTGTTTATATTAATGCAGTGGAAACTGGATAATCCAAACTCCATAAACTCGTAATTCTGAGTAAGTTGAAGAAGATATCCAGTCCTATACCGATGAACCCGTAAATACACGGTATGATGAACACTGTATTATTTTTCACTATAATGGAAAAAAAGGGATTTAAAAAAAACACACTAAAGCACAAAACTCTAAGAAAAATATGAAAAAAAAAACAAATATATCACAGTTCATACATTGTATCACACAAAATTTAAACACACACACACACTCACACACAAGCACTAAAAAGACTCTGGTACTAACTGTACTTCAAAACTCGACATCACAATGGCTCCCTCAGAACTGACTGAAGCGCCATTTTTAATCATTCAATACACCATTTTTTGGACACGCTTTGTCTACAAATTTATCCCAACCGTCACAGATTATTGCCGACAGGATTCAGGTGCCTAAAATTTAAATTTAAAACTTTGTAAGAAAAAAAAAATTTAGACAACGCAAGAAACACCAGTCTCATAAAATAGTTACATGTCAAATAGTCACATGGCCTCCGAACGACAAATCTCTTTATTTACTTGAAATAAGGTTGCCGCAATACAAAGAGGCGCTGTGTCGAAATAGAAAACAAAAGAAATTGTGATGAAAGAAGCTGAAAAAATACCCCAAAAAACTCAAACAATTCTTAGTCATCCTAAAGTATCAGAAATAATAGATCCAGCTATTTTCATAATGAAAAATCGAAGCGAATCATCCTTCCCGGCAATAAAAAAATTGGAGCCCTCTATAATGTTAATGTTGACATGCCCTCTCCTTTCATCGAAAAGTACCTGAAAAATACTGTTGTATTGGGAATCTTAATGCAGACTGAAGGAAAGGGAGTCTCTGGATCCTTTCAAATGACAACAGAGGAAAAATATCACTAAGTCAATGGCCCCTGCTTTGAAACCCAAGAGGTTGATAAAACTGAAAGCCACTAAGAAGATTCCTTAACTGACAAAAAGTAATTCTTTTTATGCTCCCTAATTTTTTTTTTTTTTTTTTTTTTTTGTAAATAAGATGTCATTCGAGATTTCTTTTGGAAGAAACTCTGAAAAATTTTAACGAGTCATCTTTTCCTGACCATAAGCTGCCAGTACGTCATCTTGCTTTATTTTCAATTCATGCATCTTCTATCATCTCAAAACTCATGAAATGAATTATTACATCTGTAGTGAAATAAAATGGAACTGATTCATCGATTACTTTCTGAATTGGATATACTCATTTTCAGTATTATTTTTCATCTAAATTTTTTTTGAAGTATGTTCAGTAAGTAATGCAATGCATTATTGTTTCTATTTTATTCAATAGGTTACATGGTGTTTACAAATATCGCATGCTGATTCTAAACATTTTATTTTGTAAATTAGTTAAGTTAGTTAATGTAAAGAATCTTAAAAAAAAATTGAAAATTGCTGAATGTTTTTGATATGTTATAGCTGTAGAAATGTGCATAACATGTAAATATAATCATTAAATATCTCAACTAAGTAATAAAATTTCTATTATTTGATGTGAAATTCTTAAATTATGTCTTATGATAAGTAATATTGTTTACATTGTAAAATTGAAAAATAGTTATTTTACCTTTTGTTAATATTTTATTATAATCCACTATTTTATTTCAACATGTTACTCTAATTTACAATTTTGATTATAGATATTGGTAAAAAAAATTTTATAAAAAAAGAGACGGAAGAAATATATAAGAAAGAAAGGTAAGAAATATATACGAAAGGAAAGCTTAAAGAGAGATTACCGATCCATACATTTGAATAGAAAGGTATAATTTAGTCATTAAGATGATAACTCTAATTTAGAAATGTAAATTATATTGATTTTTGTAACCGAGAAAAACAAACAAGAAGATAATTACTTTGCATTCCTTTTTCTCCTCTGAACTTTTCCCTTTCTGTTAGTTGTTTTATTTATCAGTAATTTTTTTTATTAAAATTTTATTCTTAACTTCTTTTGAAACTGTGGGCTTGAATATGATGGCCACATTTCCGGATTCACTTTTTCCACCAAATTTTCTTGTCTAAATTTAAACCAGTCTTTCAATATGAAGCTCATTTTGGAAAATTTATAGTGGCTATGAGAGAATTCAATCATTGTGGTTTTTGCTGGTGTCTTGAATCATTAAGAGGATAAGAAGAAATAAGAAGTGTACAAATCATAACATTATTTTGAATTGTAGACTTCTTATTAGATTACCTGAACATATGTGAGTTAAGCACGCAGATTTCTCAGAGATATGTTGGAAAGGAATTAAACATGATGCAATTTATAATAGTGAATTTGAGATTTGATAGGAGTGAGAATTTTTCTCTATATAAGACAGAAATAAAAATAATGAGAAAGTTATACTAAAAATTACTAATATTTTTATGTTATTTTATATTATGTTTTAAATGTAGTTGAAATTCAGTACTGGGAATGGTGCTGTTGGAGAAATTTCCAGAGCTGTGTTAGAAAAGTGGACTGTATTGCATTATATATAGACCATAAAAGGTGTATAAAATGGATGGACCGTATTTATTTTATGCTATTTCAGAATGTTGTTTAAATGAATATTGTATAAATTGTTAAACTTCTTAATATTATGAATCATTTTATTATATCATTATTTATATTTTAATATCTTCAAAGTGTATTTTATTCTATGATAAAATTTTTATCTCGTAACAATAAATTGTTTACGAATGACGCTACAGTAGTTTTACTAGATGCGTATTTATGCTAGAGTATATTTATTGAATGCACATTCATTCCATTAGAAGATATATTTCATGTATTTTATGTCAATTTTGTTATTATTTAATTTTGTAATATAATAATGTTTTCCAGCAATTTTGCCAGCATGTATCATTGATATGATAGCAAAATTACAAATCCAACATTATGAAAGTATGGGAGTAAAAGAGTAGTTCCTTTCTAAAGTAAAGTTCGATTTATTACTAGTGTACATTGTTATTCCACTAAAATATATTTGTATTTCAGAAGAATTATTATTTTGTTCATTTTTTTATTTTGTTTATTATTATTACCATCAATTGAACTTATATACTATGATATGTGATTTTATATGATAATATTTTTGTAAGAATACAAGCCCTCGTCTGTGAATCTTTGTTTAAAATTGGGGGGAAAGGTAAGGATAATTAGTGTATTAATTAACCTAAATTCTATTCCCCATTTAATCTTTATTTTCTTGCCTTACATATTCGCTTTCAACCTTCAAAAATAATTATTTTCTCAACAAAGATCGCCCAACCTTAAAACTCCAGTCCTATTTTATTTCCTTTTTTGGTCATAGCGCGAACTATTTCACGCTTTATCCAATGCTAGGAACCTAAAGTGAAGAATTCTGACTTTTAGCAATAATTACAATAACTATACAATCCAACCTGAAATTTCTTTAAATTGGCGTTGTTCTGCACTTCGTGTGGACCTACGATTTTAAGCTGCCTGAATTTATCATGAATAAATACAGGATTATTAAATCTGAAAGTCTGCAATTTTATCCAAACTGTCACATTCATATATATGAGGGCATTTCAAAAATTAACCTTGTTATAAATAGGAAATGGTATTAGGGTAACTCACTGTAATATTATCCATTGTTCGCTTTTCCTTATTCTTTCAAGTTAAGGACGCCCTTCATAACCCAAAAAAATCAAATTCCATAACTTTTCCAACAGATGGAACCATCTTCGTCTTCATTGGATCAAATTCAAAAGAAACATCTCATTGTTTTGATTGCTGCTTAATTTCTGGTGTAAAATGAAGGAACCAGGTTTTATCGAAGGCATCAATTTTACGCAAAATGGCGGTGACGACTCACAACAAAAGCAATCATAATTTGATTTAGACAGTAAACAGCTGCCAAAAAAATTTAGCAAATGAATCAGTGTCAGATTTTTTGACACTATTTCATAGGGCACAGCAAACGGTGGTAACTTACGCTTCCCTTATAAATACTCTCTGTTTTCAGAAACAGAAACTTTAAATATACATATATATATATAACACATCGATCAATAACTCCCGAGACTAACCCAGAGATGGCGCTCGTAGTAAACCATTAACCAAGTCTTTCTAGAGTACTAACCTTTGCTTGAAACGTGTCAAAATTTTAAGTCGATCCGACCAGGAAAAAGGTTTTTTGAAGTGAAGTGAAAAAGGTTTTTTGAAGTGAAATGAAAAAGGTTTTTTCCAAGTGGGTGCCGCGATTGCTTTCGATGGAACAAAAACAGCAACGAGTCCATGATTCAGAAAGCTGTTTATCGCTATTTACTCGCAA
>BMAW01098225.1:0-58157 GCA_019974015.1 Nephila pilipes | reverse complement strand
TCGAGATATCTGCTTTTAAATATATCTCGTGACATTGCATAATTGCCGTTTAATATGCTCTGTTAATACAAACAATGTTATGCTGCATCTAGTTGTCTCCGAGATTGGTTTCGACGAGCATTATTACAAGACGAGAATCGTTTCATTTGTTTGGAATTAATATTTGATTAGTACAGCAATTAAAGGGTATTACGACCCTTAAACCTTAAAAAAAATCTAATTTTCTGAAGAAAAAAAATTAAACATACATTGTTATTATATCTTACCGTAACTTAAGATATAATATAGTTTCGAAATAAAAAAATAAATAAAGTTTACAATGCATTTACAGAACCTTAAATGTACATAACAGGAATTTTAAAATAAACTAACAGTAGGAATTTTCTTTCGTAACAGGCTAAATGACACAGTACACAAAGCGTTTACAAACTCGTAAGCAAAAATGAAGTGTTAGACAAATTATGAACATGTATACAAGATATACCTTTATTGCTACATAATGAGGGATATTAAAATATTAAAAATGTACTAAAAATTTAAAACAAAAAATTTGTTGGGCAAGTTTACGATCCGTAAGAATGCAGGATTTAAGCTTAGAATGCAAGTAAGGATTTTCCCACACGGGCTTCAGCCAAATAGGTTTCGTTTCAACAACAGGGCATTTTAAAAGAAATTCTCTGGTAAAAGGGCAAGAGAAAACGTAGTGGTCAGCATCTCCAACAAAGCCACAGAGACATAAATTTGTACTTTTCAAATTAAAGCTATTTAAATAAGAAATGAAGGGACCATGACCGGTTAAGAAGCGTGTAATAAAACTAGAATTCGTATAAAAACTCAAATTTGGTGCAGGAATATACTACTGAACCCAAGTACCAGTATTACAAGTTGACCACCAGACCTCCCAGTCAGAAAGAAGCTTATTTCTTAAAATCATAACTATATGAGACAGAGGGACAGGGACATTCATTCTCTCACCATAAGTGACAGCGAGCTTTGCAAAGAAATCCGCGATTTCGTTATAATAATCTCCGACGTGGGCCCGAACCCAGTGTATGTTGTAAAAATTGGAACAAGTTGCCAATTTTTCTTTAATGGTATTGATAAAAGCCGTTTTATTTCTGGTACTCTTCAGTAGCAATATTGATGATCAACTCTCGGAGTAAACAGAAACTTTGAAGTTATGAGAGACGGCCCAAAAAAGAGCAAATCCGATTGCTGAAAGCTCGGCCTGAAAAACTAAATTTTATGAAATCGGTTTAAGCATATAGACCCTATTTAGAACATCCCGGTGGAGGAACACACACAGCGAACCCAGTTTCAGACCCTATCCTTGATTCTATTGGCGACAGACTTCGTAATTTTAAATCTCGGTCAAGTGAGCTGCCATTCCTTCTTCTAACTTCCACACCAGCAAACGGAAAGACTTTGGACCTTGACAGATTTAACGTGCATCAGTCCTGGCTAGACGGCGCGACTTTAGTAGCATCATGATTCGAACATATGACTCAAAGGAAACCGCCTGTCGCGGAAGACTCGATGAAAGGGAAAAACATTCTCGTTTTACTGCGTTTAACAGTTCCCTTAATAATCAATCGAACGGATGCATTTAAAATATCTCGTGAGCACGTTTAATCTAGTGATGATTTTTAGTTTATTTGTGGTTACACAATTTGTAAGCCCTACTCGCAAAAGATACATGACTTAATTAAAATATCCTGTAAGCATTACTTTGGATGCATAAATTGGCTGACAGCATAAGTTATGGATGCCTCATTTTTGTTGTTCGCACCGTTCTACCCGACTTCGAGAGGAGATCAAAGGAAAGCGCCTACAACGCGTTTTCCCGTACCAATGTTATGGAAGGAGTCCAACGATCATTTAGATGTAATTGTATGAATTCAATAGCGATAGGAATTCAGCATCAGAAGAATGTTCAACTACTACTACTACTTCAATTCAACTACTGAAACATCGATTCTGCAATCAGACCAGTACCTCTCAATGACGTGCTTCCTTCTTCTCAACCACCTTTTAACTGTCCGTAAGGTGATGAAGCATGCGCGGCAGCTCTCTTCAGCAGCAACGACATAAGTTAGCTTGGCAAAGTTAGTTATGCCTGAATTATTACCCCGAATGATCTCTTATGGTCCAGAGGACAAAGACGTAGCAAAAAGCGACCAGTCAACTTTTCTTCAGACCCAATGGTCAAGGGTTCGATACGCCGCCATCACTCCAAGGTCATTTCTCTCTCCCTCCAAGGGATCCAAAATACCTAACCCTGAAAATGCAGGACATCTTGTGAAGTGAATTAGACATTGATTATGTACTTTCATTCGGAGCCTTGCATAATAAAGAGTGAGCAGAGTTTGGATTCTTCAACTACTGCATAATTACTTGTGTATACTTTGGAGTTCCTTTAGTATACAGCTGAAATACCTCAGGAGTAAAATGCAACATTCCACACCTCTTGGTATCTTTAAATTCGTGTCATAAACCAGAGAAGTGGCGACTTTTAACGGATGCTTCTAAGAGGAGTCTAAAAGCATTACTCCTTCGTAATATAATAGAGCACGCTTCGGGTATTGTTCAAAAGTATCCCAATGATTGATTACTGGTTGCTTATCAAAAGAGGAACAACTATGGGAAAGCAAAAAAACATGTACTAATGTACTTAAAGTGTGCTCTGCAGTGTGAAACGTGGGAAGCGTGGACAGTACAATCTCCTAAACTGATATTGTAATAACACTTGAATGCATATTCTTCATTTAACATGAATTAGAAAAACTTTTCCGCAGTCATTTTTATGTACTCGGGAGTGTAGCCAACTGAAATATTAGCTTAAATTTTAAGGAAAAAAAAACATAGAAAGATAATTTTTGTTTTTCAGTTTCGTGTAAAAATTGTGAGGAATCATTTTGAATGAGCAAATGTATAATATCAACGGATTTTAGTACACAATAATGTCGACGCATACATTAATAACGCCGCACTCAAAATCGCTTTGATGGTGAGGAAACTGTTTCTCTACTAATGCCCCCGAAAACAAACGCATGGCCAAAGAGAATAAAGCTAACCGCCCCATCTAATTTACAAAACAAACACGCGTATGTTCGGCATGCTATGTCTGTACACTGCACGCTGACGAGTGTTGTGTACCTTAGATAACACATCAATCAATAACTCCCGAGACTAACCCAGAGATGGCGCTCGTAGTAAACCAGTAACCAGGTCTTTCTAGAGTACTAACCTTTGCTTGAAACGTGTCAAAATTTTAAGTCGATCGGACCAGAAACAGCTGAGTTATCGAGGTTGGAGTAAAGTCGTTTTGTAGTTTGTTTAAAAAATGGAAAAAACCGAGTTTCGTGTTCTGATAAAACATTGTTTTTTAATGGGTAAAAACACCGCGCAAGCGAAACAATGGATTGAAAAATGTTACCCGGACTCTTGTCTATCAAAAGCAACGATTTGTCGGTGGTTTCCCGAGTTTAAACGCGGTCGTACCGACACAAATGACGCGGAACGCTCGGGTAGACCTGTGGAAGCCGTTACACCGGAAAATGTGAGTGAAGTGACAAAAATTATAATGAAAGATCGTAAAGTGAAGCTCCGTGAGATTGCTGAGATGACACAGATATCATATGGAAGTGTATTTACTATCGTTCATGAAAAATTGAGCATGAAAAAGGTTTTTTCCAAGTGGGTGCCGCGATTGCTTTCGATGGAACAAAAACAGCAACGAGTCGATGATTCAGAAAGCTGTTTATCGCTATTTACTCGCAACAAAAAAGATTTCTTGCGTCGTTACGTGACCATGGACGAAACATGGATACATCACTACACTCCAGAGTCGAAGCGGCAGTCATCTGAGTGGCGCACAGCTGGCGAAAGCCGTCCGAAGCGTCCGAAAGCGCAGCAGTCAGCTGGCAAAGTCATGGCATCAGTTTTTTGTGATACGCATGGCGTGATTTTCATTGACTACCTCGAAAAAGGTAAATCGATCAACAGTGATTATTATATTGACTTGCTGGTGCGTTTGAAGGAGGAAATCGCAAAAAAAACGACCGCACAGTCTCGGGACTTATTGATCCATGTGTTAGTTCTTAAAAAGTCACATCTAGGTTAGTGAGATAGACTGATAATACTGCTGTGATCATCATATATAGAAGATTTTCCGTTGTTATCTCCTATCTTCAAAACTATTTTTCTCTACTTCTGATTTATGACTTAAAATTCAAATTTCAATTCAACCAAAATGCATGCTTCTTTGAGGGGAAGGGGCAATATCCTATAAATTTAACTCTTTTCGAATTTTCGATCAATCTGTCTCTTAGATAAAACAGTTTGAATATCTGAGATTAATAAATTAATTACTGACATAAATTAATTACTGACATAAATTAATTACTGACATTAATTACTGACATTAATTACTGACATTAAATTAATTACTGACATTAATCACTGTATTAAATTAATTAATGACATTAATTACTGACATTAATTAAATACAAATTAATTTAATACTGGCATTAATTAATTAATACTGAGATTAATACTTGACAATAATTTTCTTCTCATATCGCTTGAAAAGGAGCAAAATTCCTATTACGACATTTATAACTTAAATTCTTAGAAGAGCAAATTTGCAATCAGATACAAAGTTGTATTCTTATGCCATCATAAGAACAATACCGTTGAACACTTCTCTAAAAAGCAATTATACAGTAGAGAAAACTGACGTTACCAACAATATATTTTTGATTCAAAATAAAAAATGCTTCTTGATACATACGAAGTGAAGTAATTTAGAATGGCTTAAGAGTATAACTCCCATATTGATATTTATTTAAAAGACAATCCAAAACATTTTTCAACATTCCCTGTGAGTTTTCGAAAGCGAAACTTGAACAGGGTATTTCAGACCATGCTTTCTGAAAAGAATGAGAGAAATTAAAAACACGAAAAAGAAATAAGTATAGCGGAGCTTGCACACTTAGAAATGAACAAAATGAATGGAACTCAAGGTTAGAGTAGGAACTTTTTACTAAACCAGGGTTAAAAGAAATAAGCCAACAAACGAGACTCAAGTCTGGTTTTGTTGGTTCTTGTATTGCTTTGTAAAGCGTATCCTTCCCCTATTAGTCTTATATATGAAAATAAAATTTGCCTTTCAAATGCCGTAATGAAAAATACTTTCGAACATCTGCCTCCTCAATTATAAAGATTAACTGTGAAATCTACGGAATTCCAGGATAAAACTATAGTTTGCTCGGAACGCGGAACCGTTATTTGATGGTCGCAATATTGCAGTTGGTAGCGTCATTCAAACATTTTCGATGAAACGCAGATGATGTTATATCCTGAAGACTGTAGAATTTGATGAAACCTCGTCACTTATTTACATATATAACGTTTTGATAAATGTCATCCAACGTAATAGTACGACTTACGCTAGATAACGGCACCGTTTTTACAGAAAATGTAATTTAAGAGCGTAATAAATACGACTAAACTGAAAGGAGTCAGTCAGAACCGTGACCCCGAGAACTGAAGATGGCTCCAAACCCTCCCTATTTTATAGAAATTTCAATAGCAATTGATTTTAATGTAAATACTTATAATTTGTGTTTCTATCTGTGAGCAGTCAATTTTAATATGATGTTATGATTTTTTTAGGTGCTGTGGAAGAGTGTTTTCTAATAAACATCTAAACTCCAAACGTGATCCTCCCTATATGCTAATGCTTTAATTAATTTCATTAGTTATATAATTTGTCGTTACTTTAACTGGTTTTCGACTTTCCTCTGTAAGAAAAAACAAGCATTAAGACCGTCCGTCTTAACCAATCTATCAGGAGATATTATTAAGTTATAATTATTACTTAAAATAACGGAAATATATTTATAAAATTTATTCTGCATATTAATTGAGCTTTATGTACATTAAATTGTAAATTACAGCTCATGATGTCGAAATGTTTGGTTTCAGGGAGTCTCAGATTGAAGCAAGCCACATTATTGTAAAATTTTAATTGTTATCCTACAATATCGTGATGATCCTAAAAGATAACCGATTTAGAAAATTGATATTTTTCTCTATTATTCTTAAGACATCACTTAATACGAGTAGTAACTTTCCAGAATTATACTTCTCTTTCAGTGTAGATGGAAGTTTCAAAGGCAGATATTGTAGAACTTAGCAGTTTGAACTGTAATTTCTCCATAATGCGTGTTACTTCAATATACGACTTTCTGAAAGCAAACTAATCAACATTATAACTGTAATTTAAGACATTATGCCCATAAGAATGAATTAAAATGCCGAATAAAATTTATTTAGATATCTCGATTATTTTTAAGAGTAATCAAAATTTGACAACAACTCTTCGTATGTAGTTTATCTTGACTAGAAAGCTAAAACATTGAAAGATATTTCTAACGTCACATACTATAAGAAATTCCTCTAGTTTTCAGATACATTTGTAAGGGTTATATATTCAAGACAATTAATTAACAGTTTTGTAAGAAAATCTTGTTTCTTAATTTGTTCGTTTCTCCAAGTTCTATGGGCATCAATATTAAGAAATTGTCCAATGATCAACATCTCATAGAAAAAAATTACTTGCATTTTTAAAAGATTTAAATTTCAATTCTGAAAGTAATTTTAAGTAACCGTAGAAACAGTCACAAACATGAATATAGTATTGATTTATATAAATATTTCGAACAAATATATTCTAAAACTTCTTGAGGAAATACCTTAACAAAATCCATCCATTTACAACAGAATATCAGCCATCGATCGTTGTTAATTTTGATGAAACACAACTTTCATCTGTCTCCCAATTTTTTTATAACCATCCTTAAGCCATCAATCACGAGGGAAATAATAGAGGAATTACGTTGTGAATCTCTTTACTAATTTTTTTTTCTTTCACAGAAATATTGCATCGTTCGAGGTTACAGGAAGTTAATCCCGACAGAAATCGATTTGCCACCTGGAGAAAAACAATACAAGTGAAAACAAAAGAAAATAAACTGTGTATGTATTATTACTGATAGTTAGAATTTAAAAGTACATGAATTCTTTGACATTTTTGGAATTTTGACATTCTTCATTGTATTTTCAGGCTACTGAAAACATTTTGAAAGTTCTCATATTTGAGATACCTTTAGTATCGATGCGGCAAACATTTCCGGAGTACTATTTAAATGGACGCTTCTGTTCTGTACGGTCCAGAGATACGGGATCCTTTACTCCTCAGTGAAGCTTTCTGTCACCTTTGATCGAATAGGCTGATCTAATTAATATTTAGTGATTAAATGTAGATTCCAACTACATTATTCTGATAATTTCTAGGACTTATCTACCTTTTGCAAGACTTTCGGGCTTGTTGTGTCTTGTGAGGCTACACTTTCATGTCCATTGGGATATTTTTATCACTTATATCAAATGAAATTGAAATGCTTTATCATATTTTTTTATTGAGTTTAAGTTAAAATAGATAAAAAATGAATCTAAGATGTTAGAAATGATTTATATCTTGTGTGACAGCTAGTTTGTGTTCCAAAAAACAATGCATATTTAAGTAAGGGAAATACAAAAGAAAGTGAGACTGCTGTTGGCTTGATGAAGGATTTAATGGTAGCAATGAGTTAGTATATAGAATAAAATATAATGCATAAAGAATACCATGGTGATACATAATTGCTTTGCTAAGTGATACAAGAGTTCCAAAGGTCTTAGAGATGAGGAATACCCAGGATGAAGAAACTTTCATGATTATCTCATGAAAGTTTATTTAAGTTTATTTATTTCTCACTATTATTTAATGGCCACCCGAATTGTCTCACCGTTTGCGAATTGCCGTTCTTTCAGGCCTTTCAAGAGTGGAAAAAAAGACAATTATCAGAAGGGGAGAAGTCAAGTTTATACGGAGAATGTTCGAGGACCTCCTATCTAACTTAAATTGGTGTATTATATCGACGGTATTGTTATCAGTAAAAAGACTGTTAGCAATATCGACGAAGTAGAGAAATTTAATATAAAGCGCATATATTTGTTAACTGTTATTGAATTTCATTCTTATTATACCGAAAATATGTCAATTCAGTAGCATTTATTTGATTCTAAGATTAATTTTCACCTATTCTTAGTTTCGTAGTAATTTTATTCCGATTCAATAGCACATAAACTCTATTCTAAATGCGTTTCTTAATTTCAGAAATATTTGCATCAGATTTCATGAAACTAGTTGAAAGCTTTGTTTAGTATCTTTCCTAATTTACGTAACGTGAACAGCACCGAATACTTGAACTTTGATCGACATATGATAAGCTTTCTAATGTTGGAGCACTACTTTTTGGTAGAATTTCCAAATTGTAAAAGACATGAATCATAATCTTCTTGGGATTTCTTTATTTAAATAAATGTTGTAATCCGAACTAGTGTTACGGGCAAAATACTTACTTATAAAAAATATAATACGTATATGAGTAAGAGATATTCTCATGCTGTTAAAATTTCGAAGCGCATCATGCTACGCATCAGAAAAAAATGTTCATTTCAAAATCAGATGAAAAACTTTATCACATAATACAAAATATTCTTAGCTAGTGAAAATTCTTTAAGACATGTTTGTTAATTCCCCATTCAATATATGTCTTGCAAAATTTTGACTGTTTTCTTTCAATTATATACTATTTCTAAAATCAGACAAAACGAAGCCTAGTAAAAAAGGAGCAATTGTTAAATATTTTAGAATTAATGAGTTAATTGATGAAATAATTCTTTACATTGCTTACTTTTCCGAAAACATTTTTTTTTTATTTTTCAAGTCTACAACAGTGACTAGAGATTAATGTAGTAAAAAGAGCGTTCCTTATTTAATTTCCAAGGTTTTTTTAAAATTCTACGTTTAGCTACAAAATAGAACACGTCTTTATTGCTTTAAGCATTGTTCTTTTTCAGTATTTCTAACAAGTTAATAACCTACATCTTTTGTCCAGTAATGTACAGATTGCAGTAAATTATCAAGATTGGAAACTTTATTCCTGAACTCTTTTACAATTCTTTCTCTTCGTTCATTGTTGTGTCATAAATTAAATTCTTCGATATATTGTTAACAATAATTCGTCCTGCATGCTACAATTCTTCATACATGAAACAGAATTTATTCCCATTCATTGAGTCGCACAGAAAATTGTCCTTAAGGCACGTTTTACGAAAATACTCTTTTCAAAGTAAAAGAATCGTTTTTCAATTTTTTTAAAGTGGCTTTCACTTTACTCTAAGTACACTCCAATTGGTGCTCTTATAAAGAACTGTTGGTTACTTTTCTCAATTCAATTACTTTTCCGGAGATAATTTAAGTGGAAAGACAAAAGGTTAAAAATGTAAAAGGAGCAATTTTTAAAGTTCAGATAATTTAATACCTAATTGGCGGAAAACTACTTTTTGTTCGTTGTTAGAAATGTATTTTTCAAACAGTTTTCAAAAACTACTTATAGTTCAAATAAGAAGATTGGAGCACTTTCAAGAAACTAACAGAAATAAAAGCTATAATATTCTGGTGTTATTTACAAACTATTTTTATTGTTTGATTCTGATTTTATTTACGACGCATTTTATTGTTTTATCTTTTTGAAACAAATGTTTGAAAAAGATAGAATAAATAGTTTGTGTCAAAATCACTATCGTATTGCAAGTATTCAAACTATGAGGATTCATAGGTACAAAAAAACGTTTACAAGATGACTTGTTTCAACCCTGTGAAGTGTAGTATTTCAAAACTAAAATTTGAAATATTCACTCGGTTACTGTCGATTAAAAATTCTTATTATTAAAATGCTCTTCACCGAGGTGTTCATTAAAGACAAGAAAAAAGATTATTAAAAATCCTTAAATTAAATGAAGCTATTCAGAAATTCAACGTGGAGAAATAAAATTTACATCTAGTCATTTTGATTATTTTGTAATACTACTTGAAATTATTTTGTAAAAAAAGAATGCAGCCCTTTCTTTAATTAATGCGTCTTTCAAATGTTGTTTAAAATATGTACTCGTATGTCAATAATCTGTTAAACTTAGAAATTTTCATATTTCTTTTTTCGCTCTCAATCAAGCTGTATTTCAATAAATTATTTACGTATCTTCTAATTATTATTTACTTTCATTTAAAACCCAAGCAAAACTTGTATTGTTCACGGTGTGAATTCTTAAATATTATTATTTATTGAATTTTTAGTAACAAAATTTTTGGTTGAATTGCAGTTTCGTTCAACCACCCTTGGAGACAGGGTGTTTTGACGATATTTTGCCAAATGTGGCTGTTCGATTTTCTCTATGATGGATTTAGACATGGCAACCCTTGTGATTATCGACAGTTTTGGAGATTTTTGAAATAGCTACATGTGGTTGGGTTAAACTGCCTTTTCACCAAATGTAAATGTGTAAAGGTAATTTCAAATATTTCTCTTTAATGGGAATTTTTTGAAATTAATAAAATAAATTATGCTTTAGATCAAGCACTGATCTTAATCTGTTTTAAGAAATTGGAATATATTCGTCAAAATTTCCATTTAGGTTGCATTTTTAACGCTTGCACTTTATAACTGATTAGAATGAAAAAATAATTATTGTTAGAATACAAATTTAGAGATGTATTTTACTTAAAACGAAACACGAAAATCATTTTCAAATCTATTTTCAATTTAAATGAAAGTCAACGTTATTTAAAGTGAAATTATTATATCCGATATATTTCATGCTAATATTCTTGAGTGAAAATACCATTTCATATATTTTTAAAATTAGTTAAAAGCAAAAACACCATAATGCTTTCGATTTTTTCTTCCGTGTCATTTCTTTGAATGACAATACAATTTATCGACGTAATTTAAATGAAAAATAAACGAACTCTATATTCGAAAAATATAGTCAGACAAAATAATGTTAGTGAATGAGACGTTAAAAGTAAGAGAACTAATTTTTCATTCTTACTTGCAGACGTCAACAGATATGTTGAAAAGAGTAGCTTCTCAAAATTATATAATAGGTAAAAAATATGAAGAAATTTACAAAGTTAAAATATTTTTATATAAAAATATAAGTAATTAAATCAATATAAAGCAGAATTAGGGTTATATCACATTTAAATACACCTTTGTTGGGCCATAAGGAGGAATGGATCTATCACGATACGATCAGAAAAGTTCAAACAGGAAGGTTTTCATTTGAGTAAATAAGCACTGAAGATTTAAAAAGAACATTAATACAAAGGATTATTGTTTGATTACTACCTTATAATGTTTGGAAATGAATATCAACAGACATATTTGATAATATAAAGGCGATATTGGATTATATCCCAAAGTTACTATTATTTGTGTATCCTCGACTTCAACAAACGTTTTGGGTTTCTTTCCGATTGCTTGAACTCAAAATTACTCCCAATAAAATGAAACAAGACTGTTATAGATAAGATTGAAATTATGCAGTGTAGTGAACGGATAGGATAAATTAAATTTATCACATGCTTAGAAATGAATAATAAAGGATAGAAAATAGGACGTAAATTGAAGTTAGTTATTGAAACTAAACCTATAACTGAATGATTAGATGCTTTCTCGAGAAATTTCTGTCTCAAGGCTAAGAAAGTTCAACTTAAAACTAAAGACTCTAACCCTGAACTCCAGTTACTCTTTCAGCTTAATCCCGAGGGAGTTGGTAAACGATAGATTAATCTTGTATTCTGAAATATTGTTCAGACGCGTTAAGATAGTGTAAGGCGTTAGTAGAAGTTAAGTTCAGCAACAGTGAAAGTAAAATAGATGATAAATATTAAATGATTATGACATTGAAGATAAGAAATAGATGTTATAACATCATAACGTGATTCTCGATCTCTTTAGGTTATTGATCTTGACTCGTTTAGTTAAGTTTGGTAAAGGAAGGAGAAGGAAATAATAAACGGGTGTTTCAAAGGACGCTCACAAAATCCATATCTCGAAAGTCAATCATAACACCCATCCTAAAAATGTTTAAAAATATAATCTATGTCATTTCGACACATAAATACAAATTCTTACTTATTTTCTGAGTTTGCGTTAAGAGAACGTTAAATTTTCAGACCATCTATTTTTATTATATTTAATGTTAAAAGCTTTAAACGACAAAATCTCTTCAACCAATGCTACAATTGTCATCTGTTTGGCCATAACTCTGCAATATAGAAACATGTTGTTTGAATAATGGCGAAACCTACCATACTATGTAAATTATGTACTATGTATTCTATGTAAAAATTTCCTTAGTCAATATGAACGTTTCTGCATAAATTCTCAACACAAAGACACCTGACCTCCTTTGGCGGTTTTACTCTGTTCTCCAAACCTAGAAAAACCAATAAATTCATATTCTTATATTATAAGTACAAGCCCAAACCATACCTTAAAACTCCGAAAACTAGGAGAGGAAATTAAAGTTTATAATTTTGAAATGTTATTAAAGACATCGAAGATCTTTAAAATTTATTCAAACTCAGCCTCCCAAACTTCCTCCCAGCAATCAGTAAAGCAAAACAATCCCCCCTACCTCGAAGATAAAATTTTTATTTTCATTACAGAGCTTTTTTCTGAGAAGAAACTCCTTGTGACCGATAAAATTCTCCTCCAAGCCATTCTAATTATTCCAATAATAGATAATGGATAGAACGATGGACTGCCACACGTCAGCCCAAGGCTCTATCTTAAGCAAATTTTCCTCCACAATTTTAAAATTATCTTCCTGTTTTCTAATTTCCTTTTCTATTTTGATGATATCCTTAAATTTTGTACTTTCATAATTTCACTCCATTAGACCTTTAGAAATTTTAATTAAATTCTATATGTTTCAAATAAAAAAATTTTAATATATGTTCGTTAAATTGCAAATAACCGACTCAAGAAATTTTTTTTGTACTGTTACTGTTACTACTATACTGCCAGTAGCCAATAACGACAACTGCACCGCCAGGAGGGTGGCTACTGCAGGAGTAATATACTCCAAGAATACTAACTAATCAAGTTCGATATTTAAATTTGGTCTGACGTAAACTTAATTAGTTAAAGTCATTTCATCTATATTTGAAAAGAGTTAAACATAAATTACTATTATTAACTATAGCAATTAACGCATAGCTACTTTTTCCTTAGGTGACAACACCAATCGACTGTTCATTTTAGTTCTTAAAATATTTCTTTATTTTAAAGCTTTGGAATATTTATATACATTTTTGTAATCTTAATTTCAATGGCTTTTACAAATCTCTTTTTATTTTCTATTATTACATTGAACTCGAAAATTCTTTTATTTTCTTGTTTGTAAAATACATTTTTATTTATAATCGCAATCAGTTTCGTGATTCAATAAATATTTAGCTAAGTTAATTTCTTAAAGATTTTATTGGGAAGCAATTCATCCATATTTTTATTTAAAATATATTTCCGATTCAAAATTTATATAATTGTCAGTATTCTTGAATTCACTACTTATGTTGTTTGAAAAAGAAAAGAGTTGTCTGTTTTTTTGTTGTGATTCAATAATAACAAACCCGAGGAATAGAAATCTGTTAAAAGAAATCAGTTTTACGATGTAGAATGTTTTTATAATTCTTGCAATTGAATTGTTAGACGGAACGTGCTTTCCTCGTTACCTTTCAAGCACATGAATAAAAATACAAATATATGTAATAGATACATTATATTTACGCGTTCTAGTATACCGCTTTATTTTTGGATTTTTTGGCGAAACAAACTAAAACCTCATACCTATTTTTCTGCTAATTTCCAACACTAATTTATTATTTTGTTAATGACGATCTTATAGGCAACCCAAGTGTTATTAGTGAAGGACCTCTTAATTGTGAACCACGGTCAAATAACGAGGACGAAACCTATAGTCTGTGTACCTCTTTCCGAAATTCAACACTATGCCATCGTGAAAACATTGAGTCTAATAGATTTTATGCAGTGTCGAGGTATCGAAGAGTTTTAATTATTCCTAAAAATAATATCGACTGAAGTTTAATTTTTATTTATTTTTCTTAAGATATCTAAACATACTCATCATTCGGAGTTATACATTTCTTCCAGCTTTTCTTATCCTTTCGAAGGTCATTATTGTAGAACTCAGCAGATTAAATTCTATTTCCTTTATCCTGAAAGTTACTTCAATCTGCGGCTATCTGAAATCAATCAAATCAACATTTGCTGTGATTTACAAAATTATGTATATATGAAACAATTGATATGCAGAACAGATTTTATCCAGATATCTCAGATACGAGCAAAAGACTTGCTACACGAGAGTGTTAGTGGCATTAGGATTGGAACCACAACCATTTGGCTAATAAGGTTTCATTCATCTCCAACCAAAGATTATCAAAATATTTTTTGTTCGTCTTCCACTAACAATCTCCAAAAGAATATTTTTTGCCAAGGATCACTCAAGAGCAATTTAATAAGATAATAAAAATGCATCATTGTCAAAGCTAATACCTAAGCTATTACCCACTCACAAACCTCCTACATCACACCATGCGATTATTTTGAAATCCTGTTGAATTTTACCATCTACAATCCTCGTGTTTCTTCGCTTTTCCTTTTTAATTGAATAAGAGCTGGAATATCGCGGGCCACAAAGCCGGATCGACTGGCTCTTTAAGAAACCACACCATCTGATTTAACTAATCAACGTTTTAGTGACGTCATCCACCATAATATTGCGGCCGCCAGATAATAGCTTCGCTTTCCTAGGAAACCGTAACTTAAGTATTCAACCCTTTTTAGCACCATACTTTGCTCATCTGCACTTGCTCTTTGTTTAAAAAACTAACAAAATTCCTATACCACACCACGCAAATGTTTGGAAGCCCAGTTGAAAATTTACGAACTGCAATCTTGGCCGCGGTAGCCTAGTGGTCGTGGTTGTGGACCCGGGGCTGGGGGTTTCTATCGAGTGGTGGGCTCGAACCTTGATGCCACTAAAGACCCGCCGTATAGCCGGAGCTGAATCTCGTTAAATACGTCGAGGCTCAATATAATCCCATTAGCGTGATGTGGAAGTTGGAAGAGAAATGTGCTTCATCAGGTGTCGTCCTCGTCACTTGACAGAGGTTCAGAATTCGAGGTCCGCTACCAATAGCCCTCCTGTTGCTTCTAGTTGAATGTTAATAAAACCAATCAATCAACGAACTATAATCCCTATTATTTTTTACGTTACGTCTATCTTCATGGAATTTGGACTGAGAATCAATGTCCACAAAAACGACCACCTGTCTCCTAGATTACGTCAATGCAATAATTTCTAAGTTTATAACTTTTATAGCACAACGTTTTTCTCCTCTACAATTGCGTTTTGTTTTAATCAATATAAAATCCTACATCTAACAAAAAATTCACGTATATACATAGGCTTATTCCTTTAAAAATATCATTAACGAAATAAATTTAAGCTTTTTAATGAATGTGGTACAAATAAGAGAACTACTTCTGATAAAATAATCTGTTTTAAGCAATATTTTACGAAAACCTTAAGTTTATGAATCCTCGTAGGAGTTTGAGAAAGGATTATTTGCAATTGTGAAAATTATCCATTAAACCCATTAAAGTAGAAAACCCATAAAGTAGTTTTTTCTTAGACGTGAATCAAGAGACGGTGAATCAGCAAACTTAAAAAAATATGTTTTAAGAATACTTTAAAATTTGGCCATTAAAGTATCGATTTCTTTCTCCAAATTAATCTTTAAAGCAAACTTTTCATAAATAAAAGATTTTGCAAAACCATTAAAAGTGCAGTTTTTTTAAAAATATATTTTTAGATAATTCCTTTCTGCTTCGAACAACTTTGAGAGGTATGCACAATAAAAAAATATATCAGTACAATAATAGATAATTTTATCTCATTTTAAAATTTTATCTCATTCTTTTATAGGCATACAAATTAGATTTAAGTTCACTGGAATTTCAGCCGAGAGGCATGAGATATGACTCTTTATTGGGGACTTTCTTATGTTTGGCGGAGATTCCATTTGTCCCGTATAAAGACTACGTACGCCAATCTGAACAGACTTTAAAATCACGCGTCACTCCAATTTAAAAATTTCTCAATCATCCGCAAAAGGATCCCTTCACTGATTTTTCTACACTCGCTCAATTAAGATAAGAGCAGTTCTGTAATTATTTAATGTCACCACTACTAATTATATAAACGACGAAATCTTAATAAATAATATGTGGATTCAAATTTTTGACTCTTTCTCTAATTATATAAGACATTTTGATACCTTCTTCAAATAACCACGATACGATCATAATTAAAAAATGAATAGAGGGAAAATTCACTATAAATTAATAGGGAGATGGGCCTGGGATCAGAAATCAGAGTCCTCACACACACAATTCTGTTTCCATTCTCTTTAACTTTATTGGACTCGCATACAGTATTCTCTACTCTACTACTTGCTATTAAGATAACTAGAATTCTTAATTATATTTGGTTAGGGAAACGATTCAGTTCAGGCTCCACATTTAAATTGTGATAAAGCTAATTCTAAATCTCATTAAGAAATGGGGCATTTTGGAAATTATTTTTGAGTGATTGTGTCTCGTAACGTAAACAAAGACTTGAGTGCATTGTAGTATGAGCCGTGATTCCGCCAAAATCTTTCGGGAAGAGAAATATGGGTTGCAGCGAATTTAATAATAAACTCGCAGCTAACAGCAATAAAGTGCCAATATTGGCTGGCTGGAATTTCAGAGAGACTCGAACGAACTCTAAAGATGACGAAATGGGTCTCGATGTGTAGACAATCGATTCGGTAACTTTGAATATGATGTAAAATAATTGTGTTACTATCATTCTAAATGTCCATATATTTTGTGTTTATTATGATGTGGTGTTTCGATAAAAAAGGAACAAATCACTTATGAATTCTTATAATTATAATACAAAGAAATCCCTCTATAACAATATTTTTGGGGTCAAAGTAATATATCGTTCTGAAGAGAATTATCGTTATAGAGGGAATCAATACTGGAACGACAAGAATTTTGTTCTTCACATCTAGTAACGTCACCAGGGTTGCTCTGCGGTCATCCAGCACCTCCTCGAGTTCACGCAAATAATATTATTTAAATGGAGGTAGATTTACATGTATACAGTGTTAAGTAATTATTACAACTCCGAAGTTTTAGTCAGGTAACCTTGCCCAGGATTCTGGCGACTCCATAGCCTATAAATGTTTATCGCATATTTAAATAATAACTTTTTAATGTATAAATAATTAAAACCCCAACAATGTTTCTGAAAAATGTATTAGATAGCTTAAATAAATGAAAATACATACTTATTAATAAATCCTTATTTATGTGTAATTCTGCGAAAAGAAATCAGATTTTTTTTCCTTGTATTATCCAGAGACAATCTGATGCAAAAAGAATGAGGTGCATCTAAATAATTTAGATGCTCCTTTGGTACATTAAGTAAGCTAGAAAAAAGTTATGAAGAACATCAATTGAGTACATTTTTTCTCCGAGTGATAGGTTTTGATTCACCGCAGAGGAATCATCCTTTTCATTCACATCATCATCACCTTCTGACTATTCTACTCTACTTCATCGATATCATTTCTTATTTCATAAAGAATGTCTTCAACTGATAGTTCCCAAAAGATCTGTATTACTTCATCAGCGACATTTTAGTAATCATTAACAGATATTACAAACTTTTTCCCAGTTTCATCTTCGTAATAGGTCAAGGAATTTTGAAGACCTGAAATAGTACTTTTTTCTTCAGAATTTCTGCAAGAAATATCACTTTGACTTTCTTCGTCATTTTGAATGAAGAGCTTTTCTCCAACTATTAGATATTGCCTGTAGTTTCATTTCCCACCAACTCCCAGCATCCCATTCAAATGTATTTTTATAGTAACAGGCACTGTGTGCTCTTGATCAATATTAAAAACCATTTTATGCACTAATTATTTTCTGTAATACCCTTTGAAGCATTTTATAATTATAAGGGGCTTTGATGATGCAGTAGAATTTGAAGGATAGAAGTAAACTTCTACAATTTGCAATTTTCTAAAAGGTTTATGTGCAGAACTTTAGTCAGTTAAAAGAGAAATGCTTTTCTTCCTCGATTTCATATATTTATTTAGTTTAAATAACGATTCTTTAAATATTTTTGAAGCCATCCAAGCTCGCTTGTTCATAGTGTTGTTTACTGGCACGCTCTCATTGTTTTTGAAACATCTTTGCTTTAAGGATCTTCCAATTACAAGAGATTTTAATTTATCCTTTCCTGACATATTTATACACAGCAATACTGTTAATTTCTCTTTGGATTTCTTGCCTCATTTTTCAGGTTTCTCCTTTGAAAGCTGGTGTTCGTTCTGGTGATAACTAGAAAAATAACCCCTGTCTCATCTGCGTCATAAACATTATCAACAGAACATTTTTCAAAAATGTTGCACATTCCTCTCTGACGTACATCATCCAGAGGCACTGATTTTTTTTTCATCGTGATTTTTTTTCCACCATGTACAGATATCCCATGTCAGTCTCGAAATCTTGTTAACCATCCATTCCTGGCTTTGAAATCTTGGTTCTCCATCACACATGTAAACTTTTTAGTTAGCTCAAATAATTGGCCCATTTAAAGGTACATTCAGAGCCGGTTTTTCTCAAACCCAGAGTTCTTTAACCTGAGTTTCAAAGAACCGTAGGTTAACCTGGGATTTTGACAGGGGAACCGCAAGTGATCACTATTTGCTTAATCATAGCGTCAACATTTTAACAAAATTTCATTTTTATAAAATAGCGAATTCTTAACGGCATTTTTCTTGTAAAAATAAATATAAAGAAATATTATATTGATAAAACAAACTTTTAAATTTTGCCAAAGTCTCGTGTTTCAAATACACACATTAATGAGACACATTAGATCCCAATTTAATCTCCGTTCTTTGCCTCAGTCAAGATATCTCATATCGATCGACACTCAGTAGAAACTAAATTTTAGTCAAGTTGATATTACGAATTTTTGGATTGATATTAAAAAAAAAAATATCTTGAAATTTTCAAAAGATCTGTAAAACATCTAATGTCATTGGTTTTAACCTATGTAGGGGGAAAGCCTTTCTCTTTGTATGCTGCGACAAAAACAAAGTTCAAAAACAGATTGAATGCTGAAAGTGGTACAAGGTTCAACAATTATTCCAGACGTAAAAATACTTTGCAATAAAAAAAAATCCCAGCAAAGTCATTAAACGATTTATTTATATTAATGTATATTAATTTAAAATATTGTTGCTGTTGTTTATTATTCACAGTATGTAACTAAGAGGAAAAATCGCATTAGCTACCTTCCCATTCATTATCTTATTAAGTGGCTTGCATTATGATAAAATAAAGATGCAATAATGATTTTATAAAATGGAATAGGATGATAGAGCTTTGATATTCTATTTTCTTGTTCTTTGATCAAGAGGTTCCTTCAAAAAAACGATAAGCTTAAAGAGTTCTCCAAAATGTAAAAGGTTGAATACCACGGTTCTAAACCATTTCAACGAGGCAGCATCTATTTCATCATTTAACGCTATCTTTATCCTCTTTCTTTGTGGATAGATATCATTAAAGTTGGAAATGTTTTCCATTTCTATCAGTTTCTTTAAGACTGTTGCAACAGTCAGTTGAGAAAATCCGTATTTTTTGCAAACCTCAGCTTTCTTCATACCTCTATCAATGTCTATTATTACGTCTTTGATGGATATTTGTTTCCTTAGAGCCATTTCTATTGTTTTTCACTAAACTAACTTCAAAAGAAACAAAACTCCCAAATAAATTAATGAAAATCTTCTAGTATAATACGAAAATAATTCCCTATTCAAATTACCGTAATTGACTCAATTTATCGGAGATTAATTCCTTTGATACTCAAGTATGGACAAAAGAACATATCACAAAGTTTACTTCCAGACACTTTGAAGTTTTATCTATCACTTCCGGTAAAAGAAATGCTAGCCAATTTTTGGAGGAGTGGGATGAAAATAAGGTTCAACGTTGTGTTTGCCAGGAAATGTCAACTCTAATCTCCTACTTATAAGAAATGCACTTTCTCGTTACCATAGAACATCATATCATTGTCTCGGGGTGTTGGCACGCAGATATGTGAGTCCATCTTTCTTTTTTTCATATCATTGAAGAATAGTTACTTCAGCAAGAGCAATGCAAAACGTCAATGAAGTTTTCTGACACAGAGTATAACTTAAGAATCCAAACGAGCCGCGGTAGCTTAGTGGTTAAGGTCATGGACTCGCGGCCGGAAGTTTTTGTTCAATCGCGGGTTTGATCCTTGGCCACCAAAGACCCGCCGAGTAGCCAGGGCTAATGCATGTTACATTTGTTCAGGGCCCAAAGTCCTCCCTTTGGCGTGGTGTGGATGTTAAGAGAGGGGGTTGCCAGCTCAGGTGTCATCCTCGTCACTTGACCGTGGTTCAAAATTACGAGGTCAGCCGCCAAAAACCCTCGTATTGCTTCTAGTGCGATGTTAATAAAAACTAAACTAAACTAAAAACTGAGAATCCAAACTAACGGTCCAGCCACATCTTATCTAGATTTTCTTTGAATAGCGTTTAATTCAAAGACATCAGTTGGATTTTGAAAGAAAAATATCGTAATAGAGAGAATTTTTGTGAAGAAAAGGAATATATTACCATTGTTGTAGAGAGAATTATCGTTGTAAAGAATATCGTAATGCAGAGAACTGCTTCATATTAATCTGAAGGAAATTAAGCCAGAACTTTGAACAAGTATCGTAATAGACAGAATAATCGTTATAGAGTAATTTTGTTGTAGTGAGATTACACTGTATTATGTTAATTATTCTTATAATTATTAATATTAAAATTAACTGAATATTAATTAATTAATAAGAATTAATTCGTGAAATTCGTTTAGTAATTTGCTTTTTGAATACAAGGAACATATGACCTTGCAAACTTATAGAAAAATGAATGAGATGCATGGCGATACAATTTTAAGTGAAGGAATCATTATAGAATTATGGTTTAGATTGTTGAAGAAAGAAACCCTACTGTTAGAAACAGATACACCATCTACCGCATAGCTCTGGCCTGAAGACTAGTGTCTTTAACCGTTTCTTGCCCTTGAAGCGATTCTTGAGTATCCAGTGATCAGATGACGTTAAATTGATGGATACTACATCATCCTGACTAACCTCACTGATGGCCACTTTCTATAATGTTTGTACACAAAACCTTATATTTCGACACGATAAATGTTTTAAAGGGCTGGGTTTGGATATTGAAAAATTGTACAATATTTGTAAATTATAATTAAATATATATCTGTCCACATTTGTCTCGTGGGTTCGTACCGTAACATAACTTGCTCCCCGAATAGCACTCGTACATATTGAACTCATTGCACCACTATCACTGACAATTGAAAATCATTGCCATGCTCACGTTTGATAGCTGGAAGAGCATTTTCTGAGCTGTTTTCCCTCTGGTTAAGCAATTTTAGTGGAGGAGTCGCCTTTAATGTCAAAATATTCTTCTGAATGATTAGAACAGTAGCTACCCTACTTCTAACTCTGCTTTTTCTAAGATTAATTTATATATTTAATTTAGATTTCAATTTCTACGATATTTCATTTCTCATAAAAAATAATTTCAATATGAATAGCCCTTTCAAAAGCGATTGCCTAAAAGGATATCGGGAAAAAAAAGCATTTGAATGTAAAATATACCTGAAGTAATCTAAGTGTAAATTTGTCAGTGTTATGTTTGAAAATATTTCATGAAATAAAAGTGCTACTGCTATATCAGCTGAAATGTTTTTAAATTAATACAATTTTAGCAGTCGTTGAAAAACGATGTTTGTTATTAATTTCATGTCTATAGATTACTTGATAATAATGATGAATGTAAATGAGTCATTCAACTCATTCATGTGGAAATTAAGCCTAAAAATAATTCGATTGGGTATAATGATAACTAAAAAAAAGTTGCATTTATTGCTGTATGTGAATACAATGATGAGTATAAAAACCAATTTTATCTGAGACTTGCTTTAGGCATGAAAATGATCAGAAAACATTTTAATCAATGTCGACAAAATGCGTGTTCTCATTACCGAGAAGTGATCAGCCAAAGTTTGCTTTGAATCTCGAAGGTCAAAAAGTTTTACATAATTGAAGAAATGGAACATCATAAGTTTACTGAGGGTAATACTTATGATTCTCAAGCAGTTTAATATTGGACCGACCCCAGCAGTAATTTTGTCCACAAGGCTACTTTTAGAATCGAATATGCTACAAGACTTTTATTATATTCTTAAGGTTTTTAAGCACAACCTTTTTTTTTCAATATTGTATAACAAGCGTATAAATTACTGTTCAACTTAGAATGACCTACGTGGTCAAATGACCGTCATAGAGATTTAAACCATCTGCTATTGAACTACCCTTTTTTTTCTCCGAGGCTTTTGTATTTTTATACCATTCGGAGATGAGATTATTTTCCGTCCTTTGTATGTGAATGGGATAATACTGTTTGAAGCAATGACAAATACACGTGTATGAGATATGTTTTCAATTCAAAAGAACTGAGTGTTAAGTTTTTTTTTTTCCATTAGTACGATGAAGATGGCACTGAGGGTGATCAAAATAGCAATCCCGATTTCCATATTCAATTTCCTTTAAGCTATTGCTTTATATTTATTTCAATCACTATTTTCAATACTTAATTTATATATCAGGTTTTTGCACACCACTTGTAAATAGACTACACGTCTTTTGGAAATAATTAGGAAATAATATCTTATACTTATAAGATATTATGTCTTTTAGAAATAATATCTTATTAGTGTATACTAGGCAACGATTAATGTTATCTGCAATGAGGGTTATGCATCCCTGGAGTTCCATTTGTGCAAAAAAAGTCAAGGGATTCATGTCTGCCCTTTTCTGATGACCGACCAAAAGCATCTTTTTTTCCAAGTTATCTTAATCGTCCGCTATTTGCTGTTTCTCCCACGCAGAATGCTTCTATTAGAAGGAACTTACACCTTTCCTCGAACTGAATTCAGCTCAACACCTGCAGTTCGTTCGGAGGTCACTAAATTTCGACGATGAAAAAGGGGTTTCCTGTTTCGCATCGTGGTGGAGGACATCTCCAGATCCCTCATATATTGTATCATATCATTTAAGCTATTTATACTACTTCAAATAATTATACATGTTTAGTAAAAAAATCACTTAAATAATTTTCGGAACAATTTATTAGCAGTATTTTTTTTTCGGCATCATCGACAATCCATCAATGCAATAAATATATCTAATGATATGTACGACAGTCTATTAATGACGTAGTTTTCTCAAATATTTCAATAAATGTCATCAAAATTTAAATATCCATCGATTTTGAGCCACTAATATCTGGATGTAATGGAGAACTAATATTATCAAATACCATTTGTTCACTGTAACAAGAAAAAATGATCCAGAAAATTAGGTCCAAGAAAACAAAATGTTTCATGTTAATAGCTTTCTTTTGTTCAGTTAGAAAGGAAAAAAATGAATAAAATCGTTTTGTATTTTTCGACCGCTGCATTATTTTATGTGTTAATTCATCGGAATGTTAGCGGCAGCGGCGCGGCAGAGTCGTAATTCTGGGTAAGTTAGTCAACCGTGCCAACCGTTTCAATCACTTTCACTCGATCCATTTCCCAATTCTGCCCTCCTTAGCTTTCGAAGCTTGTTCCATACGAGTGATGTCACAGGAAAATTATGGAAAGTTTCATAACTTATTCCAATGGAGATATCGCCAAAATTTTAAGCATTTTCGAAAACACCCTTGTTTCTGAGTCACATTTCTTTAATGTCACAATTACCAGATATCGTCACCCAAATTGAGAAATTCAAGCTTCTTGTGACGAAATCGTGAATTGCCTTTTCTTTATCAAGAGAAAGATTACATTTAAAGCATCATCTCTGATCCTCTACACAGTATTTTCTTCCATTTTGCGTGTTTTATAGCACTTATTTTCATGATCGGAAAAGACAAAGTTTTCTCATCTTCTGTTACTGAAGGTCTGGTTTCATATTTCTAAGAAATCATTTTAGCACTAAATAAAATCTTTTATCAGCATTATTATTTACTAGAGTTATTAATATTAAATGCCAGGAAATCAAACTTAATGTTAAAATGTTTGGGAACAAACTGAATGCTGAAAATGTTAGGAAAAACTGACTATTGATAGTCATTTTCCTTGGCCAATAGCCATGCAATTCTCTCACTCTTTAAAGTCTTATGATCCTTCGATCACTTAAGGAAGAAGTACTCCAAGACTTAATGACACATCCACTTCAATACGCTGTCATACACAACATAATTCCCACATGTACGTTTGGGCACCACACATCCCTTCCGTGTAAATTATCAAATGTTATCGCTTTTTGAATAAATTATTTGAATGCATCAAATATAATTTTTCTTCATTGGTTCTTTGTTCTAGATTATTCTATTCGTATACCCATGTAATCCGATAGCTCTTCTCCAATGTATAGTGATGAAATATTTAGCTTGTTTAATTAATACAAAATACTTAATCAAAATTTTTAATTTAATAAAGAAATAAATCCAGACCGAATTCTCACACTGTAAAAACAAATAAAAATGAGGCTTCTGATCAAGTTGTCAGGCTATGGACATTTGACACGTCAAATTAGGCTAATCAGAATTTTTGTGCTTTATGAGTGATAACATGAATATCTGCTTTATGCAGGTGTTGTACTGAAAATCACCGTATTTGTTTCACTATAAGGCGATATACACTACTAATATTTTTTCCGAAATGATTGGTTATCTGAAAATCAGTTATCTAAACACTACTCAATGGCCATTATTGTTTCGAAAATGCAGTGCCCACTGTATACTTATTGGATAATTATAAGTCAATTCAAAAAGTACGGAGCATTTTATGTGTATTCTTTGATGAAAGCCTTATAAAGTGATATTTTCTTACAGTGATAAAATGAACTTTTTACTAAAATGGTGGTTCTTAAATCTTTTCCAATTTTAGAATTTGAACATCATGTTCAGATGAACACTCATTCTTTGATGCAAAGCAAAAACGACGGTTGATCTCAGAAAAGACTAGGAAGCAATTAAACTTCTTTTCGATGAATATGTACATGTAGGTAGAAATGATAAATGTATGTGTAAGTCATTGCACAAACATTAGATCGAAAGAAATATCGAGTCGAGGTTATTTATGTACGATTTTCCTTCGTTTGGGAATTTATGAAAATTAAATTCTTTAGAGAAAAATGAAATAATACAAAAGTAGAAAAAGGATTTGAAAATCTAAAACTGATAAGTTCGATGCAATAAAAAGAGAATTATTTTTAAAATTTATAAAAAACTTAAGCTAAAATTTCAAAATCACATTTTTTTTTTTAAAATTGTTTACTAAATTAGAACACCGAATTTTACAGATTTTTTTTAATCTGTATGTTCGCCACTTATTGCTTATACACATTTCTGGTAACTATTCTAATATCCTGAATTTAGATTATTTTATAAGATTTGCCGTACAAACAATAATGTTGCATTTAAAATCAAATAATACAGATAAGAGTAATAAATAATGTACACATCAAATGACTAATGCTGAATTACTAGTATAACCCTGCACTCGAGAAGCAACACGAGGTAGTTATCCGACATAAAACTCATTATTTTGAGCTCGGTCAGATAGAGGCACGCAACTATGAGAGACAGTACCTCTAACTTGCTACCACCAATGCCATGAAGATCAAGAATCTGATGATCACCGAGCATCATCACAACAGCAGAAGAAATGTGACGAGCTCTGGAACTCCAGAATTCGACAAAATCCATGAGATTGGAGATACAATGACCGTACTACCTAAGCGCCTGAATCGCCAAGCCAATATATTTGTCTAGCTTCACGCCGTACATACGGAACAATAGTCAGCGCCGCGATTCACTATTTAGGGAAAATCGCGAAATCACAATTTTCCGCGCAGATTATGTAAAATATCATAGGTTTTTCAAGTTCACCCGACTATAACAGACATAAGTTTACACTCAAGGCAGCATCTTACAAAAGATAGAACGGCTGCTGGTGTGTAAGTCTTTAGGTGTATTACGTACACAAATTTTATTACTTTTAGTCCTACCAAAATTTTTACTGTCCAATTTTTCATATGTATCTGAGAAATATCTAGTTGCTGGTAATAGAATTTAATTTTCCATCCATTCTGTGCTCCAAAAACGAGTATTTCCTTCCTTAGTGCATTCTCATATCCTTTATTTGTATTGATCACAAGCTTACATAAAATATGTCACATTTTTCCACACGCTAAATCGTTTAAAATAACCTCAGACTCCCATTTGTTATGGATATTTCTCAGATCCCTAGAACTTTGCATCAAATGGCTTCATGACGTTCCTTTATAATTCTTCCCAATATATAACTGGCGAATAGAATTGCCTTCTGTTTAAATACCCGAGCAAACTTCAAAATTACATGCCTGTACAGCCAGTTTTAAGAAACCTAACCCGTTGTTTTTCTCCACAGGCATGATCTGTGTCCTCTGTATACAGAACAAATATTTTCACTGGCCAGAAACAGAATTGACCTTCCTCTCATTGAGAAAAACTTAACATATCACTGCATGTTATTCCTCAAGTATCAAGGGCTAAATATATATTATATATATATATATGATATTATATATATATAAGAGAAGAAAAATGACCATCAAAGAACAATCGATGAGACAAAAACTTGTGTGGTAGGAAGATTTAGTAGCAGAATGAAATCAGCAAATTTCAAAAATTTAATTGCATTTATTTCAGAATTATATAGTTGACAAAATAAAGAGTTTCATCAGATGTTGCCAATTCTAGCCTCGAAATTAGAACAAGTAAGCTACAGACATCGAAGTGGTATAGAGTGAAACTTACGACCCGTCTCTAGATTTTACATATGCTCCAATTTGTACCATATGAGGGTGGATCAAAAAAAGCATTTATTGACAGGCTATGACATCATCAGCGTAAAATTAAGCATATCTACTGAGTGCAAACGACCTGGTTAAAGGAGGATAAAGAAAACTTGACATTTACTTCATGTTTTTGATTTGGTAGTAATTTGCTCTAAACAAAATTATGTTCGGTGTCGAGTTACGCTGACTGTCGACGGTAAATGAATCTCATCGTTAACAAGGTAACTCTCGAATCCAAACGTTGGTTGCTTATGGCCAATCATTTGCCAGTAGGTCTGGATCGGGAAATGACAGAAGAGAATCTGAAGTAAAAGTAGTCATGGATCACGAATAGAGTAATGAGACTAGACAACTGGCATGGAGGTCAAATTTTACAAAACTAATTAATGCTCTTAAAGGCGATCTCTATGAATTTTAGTGGAGTACATGAAGGACTTCTTGTGATGTATTTGTTTCTGCATACAGTGCGTCGTTGTGACTGTGAAAATGAAGACATGTGGAATAGAAAGAAAAAATCAAGGCAACATAAGTCATTACACCCTGACCTTGCGTTGATATTTTCACCTCTTCCCGGTAGAAATAGAACTGAGCAACATATTCTCAGGATGACGAGGTGCAATCTGAGTATCAAGGCTTGGTGCAGACAACATCACTGAATTTTTTTATGACGGGTTTGCCCAACCAGTCATTGGGTAGAGATCATGCTATGAAAGGAATGGTTAAAACACCTTCCAGAAAGTAAATAATTTCTTAAGACGAGGATACATGAAGCATTCAGATAAGAGAATTATAAGACTCGAGATACTAAGAAAAAAGATATTGCCCTGAACGTATTAATTTCCAGACAAGCTACGTATATTAACAAAAAAAAATATTATTTCCCGTCAAGCATTAAAATTATTCAAACTATTTCAATCTTAATAAGATAGCCAAATATATATAATTTTATGCAATCTAACATCAAGTTATTTTAATATCGAGAAGTATTCACGCAATAAGAATTCAGATGTACGAATTTTTCAAATTATAATCATGCATATTTTTAATATTAACACACAACCCGAATGAAATGCATTTAACTTTAAAATGTTTACATTGTATATGAAACACCTAAAAAACATATTTGAAGCCTCTTTAAGCTAAAACATCATTCTTTACTTACTAAATTCGAATTGTTACAGGGAATTTAAGTTTCCTCATTTTTTAACAAATCAAGAAATTTAGCTATAGAAGCATGATTTCTCAAAAAAGCCTCGAACTCAAGATATTTCAGAAGGAAAATAAATTATATTAGCATATTTCACATATTTTGACGTAAATGCGTTTCCAAAAAGTTTTGGAAATGTAAATTGTTTTCCAGGAAAATACATTAAATTTGCTTATCTAAGTGTGTTCCCAAATCATACACAAAATCCATTTATAATTGCCATTAGTAATTATTAGTTAAATAAATACATTTAGTATTTCCGAGAAAAAATGTTTAAAGATATGAATAAATACTAGAAATGAAATTGTTTTCATTCAATATAATTGACAACAACCATTATATCACATTCTATCAAACGGAAATAAATAAAATCTACTGTGACCAATTTAATTTGAACGAGCCAATAACTCTAATTAGTTAATGGTATATAAATAAACCTTTTTCATGGAGCAACATCGGTATACTCATTTCCCATCTAAGCCTATTTTCGTCGCCACATAATAAGAAAATCACCGGTAATATTATTTTTAATAATCAACACACTAAACTGTTAAGTGATGAGTGATATTTAACAAATGCAAGCAACAAAAATACATAAAATTGATCAACAACCAGTTGCAACTAGAAGTTAAATTTTTCTTATATAACATGAAGTACTTATTTTGTTATTAAGTGAATTACACGAATGAGATTATTGAGGAATAAACGGATTTACATTTGTTTCTTTGAAAATGAAGTTTTGGACAATTAATAAATCGATACGTGTACAAAATCTTTAAATTTTAAACGAAATAATTTCAGCATTTTGATATTTTCAAAAAGACAAAATGGAATTAAGACCTTAGATCTATCCCGTTTCTTTTTTAAATTCAGTTAACACTATTGTAGTTTCATATGACTTTGTCGGATTTGACTATCTCTGCAAACAAATATGAATATAAGATTTAAATTACTCAAATATAGTTAAGAGGTTTTAAAAATTACGTATATATGCAATGAAGAACTTAAAACTAATTTAGATAGATGGATAGAGAAAACGAGTTGAAGTTATCAATAAGAAATATCGGTATTTTATCTGCGTTGAGTAGGGCTTTAGAAATGAATACAGAAAAGATCTACTAAAGATTAGAGATTCAAACCTTTACGTAATTTTTTGGTAAGGACACGAAACTGATTAGTTCTGAAAAGACAAATATTTAATTATTTTTTAAATTATAGATTCTGAAGCGTAGTAGGTACGAGGGGGTTCAACAAGTACTTGTATTTGAAGATAAAACATGGCATATTTAAGATAAATTGTTATTACCATTGTGTGCTGCTCTCTGTTAAATGGAGACGGAACGAATTTGGCATTGATTCATAAGTTAGTTTTTATTTGGTAATCATTTGCCGCCAAACAAAAATTTATTTGCAGTCGCTTCGAATTGTCACCATTGGTGAGACCTGGATTCAGCCTTATGCTCCGAAAACTAAACAAAACTCAAAAAACTGGGTTGCTTTTGGTGAATAATTTCCAAAAAAATGCAAATATGGTCTCATCGACCGGAAAAGTAATCACGAAGAGTATTTGAGTTTCGAAAGATGTCATAATCACGAATACGAGTAATTGAGACTTAGACAGCTGTATAATGAATCGTGATGTTTACAAAAAACAAACCATTTACGATGCAATGAGTGCCATGTCATGGATTTTCTAAGAACTATTAATTGAAAAACCACATGTTTTCAGGGTAGAATGGATTAGAGATTAAAATTTGGTAACTCATGTATCCAAATAAAACAATTTGCTTTATCATCATTGTGTGCTTTCCGAATTCACTGAACTATTATTTCATAACAATTTTATATAAGATTATAAGAACGAAAAGTGAAGAAAGTAATATCGAAGCGTTAAAGTTTATTTAAAGTAGGACATCCTTTCAAGAATAGGGGGAGATAATGTTATTTTATTAATTACAAATTGACCTCAAAGAGTGTTTTACTTTTGTTTTATTGGGTTACAATTTAAGGTGAAATCGTAAATAAAAATTACTGCTTGATTGTTATTAGATAAATTTTAGTGCATATTTTTAACTGTCCTCTAAATAGGACAGTGGGATGATAAACATTCTATTGACGCATTATTTATGCCCTTATGAAAAAGAATGAAAAAAATACCCCTCCTAGTTTTTTATCACCCCTGCTGAATTATGTCAAAGCAAAGGTTTCTAAAGTTAGAGGAAGTCTTAGAATTATTAAATAGTTTTGATTTACATGAGAGGGATGTTGAATTTATTGTGTTATCACCAGTTGCCTGTGAGTTAACTGACAAAGATGATAATGATGTATATATCTGTATGATTATTGTAAACGAAGCTTGTAGGTCTCTAGAGATTAGAAGGAGAGACAGTTTACAGCCTGAACCGTCTGCAAGCTTTAGAGTTTTGATGAAAAAGTGCAGAAAAAAAATTCAGAAACATCAGTCATCTTGGATGAAGTCTAAATCGCCGCAATATAAAAAATATGAATTAAGGCTGTATCAAATGCAAGTTACTTGTTCAAGCAGATGGAAATTGCATTGAAACATAAAACTTTCGTAGCTTTTCGAACACTTTCATTCGAATGAAGTTAAAAATCTCATAGCAATAGTAAGCGTTTTTGTAGAACTTTTGCTTCTAACTTGTTATCATTCAGATGCTGAGGACCTCGTCATTATCCTAGTAAAAAATGTCATGTCACGAAGCCAATTCCAAAACTTGAAATATTTTTTAATCTTTTCGGACTACAGAATTGTAAGTCAGCATGTCCAAAATCGATCCTTCAAAGTAAAATCTTTGTTTGCCTTTCTCAAAAGTAATTTTATGAACTTTGCATATTTCTCAGTAAATCTAAGCATTGGAGAAATGATTGTCATGTATTACGGTAGGAATAATCCAAAACAGCTTAACCGAGGCAAACCAATACGTTTTAAGCATAAACTTTGGGCTAATTGTGAAAGCGAGGGATATTGCTAAACTGGCAAAGAATTTTATACAAGAAATGATACTCTTGAATGTTATGATGAAACTGGAAGGTACTATTCTGAATCCTTCAAAGTTACACTTTTATAAACTGATGGACTTTGAAATTTCTACACCAGGAATGAATGATCTGACGAACTTCAAAAGCACTTGAAACGTAGAAGAGCTTAGGATATGCAAATAACATGTATATCAGCGCATTTAGATGACGCAAGATGGAGGAAAGAGATCTGTAGCACTGTATAAAAGAAAAACTGTGTAAAGAATTTCTCATTCCGAAAGAGAGATTATGCGCCTATTTCAACCTACTTTAAAGAAGAAGCAAAAAATATTCGCACATGTACAAATTTTGAATTTAAATTTTTTATGAAGTATTATGCTCAAAGTTATTGTAAAATATGCAAAATAATAGTCATTCAAAGTAAGACTTTTTTAAAAAATTTTAAAACAGTAATAAAACCTTTGCAAGGTACTTCTATAGAGAAATAAATATAAACTTATTTTGCACTAAAATTATATAAAATCTTATAAATTTCAATTAGCAAATTTAATTGTAGAATATAAAACTCTTAATTTTTTTCAAATGAAATTTTTACATAAAGGACATAGAAGTAACAATAGAAATAATCATGAAATGAAATATAAATCATAAAAGTACTGCACATTAAATGAGACATAACTTCGAAAGTACTAGCAAGGTATGGTTTGTATTACGTAGAATCGGATACTAGCTCCGTGTCGCAGTTGTCACTTGAATATGGTTTAGAATTAGGAGTTCCACCTTCAATAGATCGTTTGTTGCACTAGTGTTATGTCAAACTAATTTTTTTTAATTTTGAACCCATTTTCTTAGTAATTATTTTTATTTGTAGAATTATTTTCAAGTTCAAAACAAACTGGATTTATTAAACGCATGAATTACACTTTCAGGCCTTTAAACTAAGTTCTTGTTGAAAGCCATTGTTTTATTTAATGCTGAATCTACTCTATGTATTCAATACAATTCGATACACTAGTATCCAGCAATACTAAATCCATTTAAATATATGCCACGTATCCATAAATTACCTCTATGAATCAAAGTACACACTGAGCCTTCTCCTGTGATGTCTACATTTTTCGTCAAATCTGGGTCACATAGTTAAACGAAAACACTTTACGAGTTATATTGTCTCATATTAAGACTCACAACTGCTCTAGGCCACACATACCTATATTTCCCAGCTTTAAAAAGATTGAGAACTCAATAACTCATCGGGTTTTGTTTCCTACTCGTAACTAAAGAAAATCGATCTCATTAATCTTCTTTACAAGCAATTGCTATAAGATCTCTTGCGTTAGCTTGCGGTAACTGCTTTAAATTTAAATCTATATTAATAGTTATTAAATTCTCATTTTAATTTTGACATCAAATCCTTAATCTAATTCACACTTTAATCACCTTCATTTCACTCCTTTTGTCAAGAACTCGCGTTTCTAAAATATGGCATAGTGCACGGCAAATCCTTTATTATTAAATTTTAGTAAATTCTAAAATAGCCCCATGTTTAAATACCTTAAGTTTCAGAGATCTGGGCAAAAGAAAAACTCAGTTTTTTTACACCCTCCCTGGTTCTTCATCTCCAGCAACTCTCGGTGATCCTCACATACCAATTCTCGGACGTTCGCGTCCTGTTCCTATTAAATTTTGATTGTAAATAAATTCTGGAACTTCCACTAAATTAAAGATTATTAAAATATTAATTCTAATATGTGAAGGTATAAAATTTATTACTTTAAATAAATAACCTCGTAAATTTATACCGTTACCGTTGTTCAAATTCAAAGTTCAGTTTCAAATAATCTTGGGCCAAAATAAATAACTTTTATGGATGCTTAAAAAAAATGAGAATAGCTTTCTGTTCTCGCGAGAAAATTATATTTTACGTTAGAATTATCTTAAGCTTTCACTTCAATAACGGGATTATTGTATTTCATTCATCTGAATCTATATGCAAAAAACTGATTCATGTTATCCCTTTCAATTTCTCGTTTAAAAATAACCCGAATATTTGTGTCAATAAAAAAAATGCAATGCTTGCTATAGTATTAAATAAGAAATAAATATTTTGAGTCATTTTCGTATGCCCTAATTTAATTTAAATCTCGTATTTCCTTCTAACAACTGTAAATGAGTTTTCACTGAATTATATTGCTCATTTTTTAATTACCTTTGATATATGAATAAATATTTTTTATTCATTTTTTTTTTATTTGTTGTTCATTTTTGTTTTCTACTTTTCCCTCTAAATGATAGCTTTAAAATTTTATTTCACTTTTTTGGCTAATATTGAGAGTGTTTAGAGATAAATAGTTTTTACAATAACAGGCTTAATGATTGGAATTACACAAAAATATTAACATTAATTTTATACTTGAATATTATACTTTAAAATTGTATTTGACCTCAAGTAATTTTCATATGAAAGTAGTTTCATGCAACAACAAGCATCCCTGGATATTCCACTTCTGATTTATAAAGTGTCTTATAGATTAATACATTTATTTCGAAACATTTTTACAAGCTTTAATTCATTAAGATTTTATTATCTAACTAATACACACCTTTTTACCACGTTAACACATGTTAGTCGAGAACTACGGTTTTCTTACCACAGGCTAAGATAATCGGGAAATAATTGAATTCTCAGATATGTTCCAACATGTATATGAATTCTCAGCGTGATGCATATTTGCATTGAATTGCACAGTTACTGAGTAATTCGTAAAAATAAATGCATTTTTACTGTACGAAAGCCATTTGCCTGCCACAAAAAAATAAAAAAAAAATTTAATGAAAGAACATGTAAAATATTCAAGGAAAATTAGCTCTGTTTGATCAACCAATCCTTATTAGATTGTGTTTTACTTTTTTTTTTTGTTGATGTGTTAATCTCTTTCGTGCCATATCTTATTTATTGTGCCCAAATCCAAGATCCTTGGAACTCAAAATAATTTACATTATCATTTAGAAATCTTACTTATACCAAAAATTTATAACTCTTAAAATCTTATCATAAAAAGAATTATTCAACGCGCAGGGAATAAATAACATTGATTGCGAGACCTTGAAATTATCTTTCTATTGCAAAAAAAAAAAAAAAATCCCAAAATGGAGCATCTCACTTCCCCAGAAATGGTGATTCATAAATATAAAATGGAAAGAAAAAGGAAAAATATTAATGTCTGCTCTTAACAGGAAGTCGTCTAGAGCAGTTGTTAATATCTTTTCGATATCATCCGACTAAAATCTTAATATGAATTCCATAAAACGAAAAATAAGAATAATGCCATCACAATACCTAGAAGTGATATAACAAGCGATTGCTCATCAAGAGAGTCATGGTAAAATCGAGTGTGGATATAAAAGTAATGAACTGAAGAATTTAAAAAGAATGATTTTATTCAAAACGAATACTCTTATTCCGATTTATTCAGAATATATTTAATTCTTCCTTCATTTATTCGTTTTTTAATGCAATGAGGTACGAGATTTCAAAGAAAACTTATTTCATTGTACGACTCTAGATTTATTAAAGGCTGTAATTTATTAAGTTTTTTTTTATTAATTAATTAAAGCAACTATTAAACATTTTATAAACTCTGGGCTGTGAATAAATTTTTGTCTTAAAATAATACATTGCTAGCATTAAACAGACCTTGAATAAGAGATCAATTTTCTCTTTGTTTCAAAAAGAATATTCTGACTCGGAAATATTAAGAATACTTCTAATCCTTAACTTATTCGTTTCTATCTATACCTTGTTGAAATAGGTGATGCGAGTTTCCGAAAAACATTTATTTAATTGGATGTAAATTAATATTATTAGTTTATTAAAGTAATTACTTTTTACTTAATGTTATTTAATTACAATATTTTTTTTATTTATATTCCATGAAAAAATCAATCGATTAGTTAAAACTTTAATTAATGCAAGTTTCTCAAGCATTCTTATTACTAATGTGTCTAGAATTAGATCTGTAACTAATTAACATAAACCGATATTTTTCACATTGTTTCTTACACTGGATGACCTTAGAGAACTCTTCACATGAGTCCTCATCTTTATAGAATAAAGACTGATTGACTGACTGCCACACTGCCCTTAGATGAAAGACGATGGCTACTGAGGACCTCTCCAAACTTTCACATCCCGCCTATTGGAGGATTTGGAGCCTCGACTGATTTAGCGCGCATCAACTCGGCTACTCGACAAGCCTTCAGTAGTATCAGGTTCAAACCCACGCCTTGAAGGCAATAACTCCCGCCACGAATTCGTGTCCATGACCACTGTACTACTTGTAGAATGAGTATTTGAACTATCATGAATCATATACGAGTTAATCATATATGGAATACCAGGATAAAGAAAATGAGGCATATTTTTGATGAATTTTGAACTTGTTCATACATATTTGCATGCCTTCTGCGTAGCTAAAGTCTATTTATTTCCTCGTCGTGAGCATTTGAATGTGTGTGTTATAATCCAGTGGGTGTTTTGATACACTGTTCATTATACCCACAATACCATATAAATACATGGTGTTTCGAAACTCATGCACAAAAATTTAAGGGGGGATGCAAAACACTAAAACAAGCAATTTTCATCACACAATGCGCAAATGGTGAACCGCTAGACGGTGCTATAATAGAAAGAATAAAGCGCGAGTTTTCTTTCACTTCGTCATTTCTACCGAGGTGTAAAAACCATATAATATTGTTAAAAACAAAATTGGATTAAATTTATCCAAAATAAAAAATAATTAATTTTTGCAGGATTAATTGAAAGATTTGTAAGAAAATTTCAAAAAAAACTCGAAAACATTTATATTTAAAAAACACATAATTGCTATAAATTCACAATATTACAATGTAAAAAAAAAAACTATAAATTTACTAAAAATATGTTTACCAAAAATATACAGCTGTTTTGAATTAGTATTCTGGAAGGTGATATTAGTTTGTGTATTATGATATTAATTTTAATTCCTTAGTATGCTTGTAAAATTTGTATTGATTTGAATATTTAATTTAAGTAAGTTAATTCAAATGTTGTTATCTTTAGTATTTTATTCTATATCACATTCTTAAAGAATTCTCATATGCAATTGTTTGAATATGTTCATTTTTGTTCTTTCAATTTCCTGGGAGGGGGTACCAATTTTAATTATACATATAATTGCTGAGTGGTATGGTTTGGATCCAATAAAACTTTTTTAATCATGCATTTTAGTCCGAAACTTGAAACAGAAAATTAAATTCCTTTACACCCATAATTTATTTCTTTACTTTCTTAACAATTTCAAATTACAAAAAAAATGCTTTAATTTCTTCATTCCTATAATTTTTGTGCTCATAAGTGAAGTACATCTCTTAAAATGTAACTATTAATAATCATAACTCTGTTATTTTTCTATTCTATTTGTTTTATCTTGTATTAATCATATTTCATTAGATATTAGATTGAGCACAGTAGTGAAATTGTTATAATGCACATTATTACTTTATATACAGGGAGTTTTGAAACTCATGGGCAAAAATTTAAGGTCTACAGAAAACATCTTAACAAGCAATATTCACCATACAATTCAAAAGCGGAGAGAGGGTGGAAATCACTGCCTATACAATCTTTCGGTTTCTAGAGCATTCCTATTCACCAGACCATGCATAAAATGCATGTCCACCTTGTCCTGATTACTGTACATAGCCCTGCCTCCTGAAATCCATCGTAGAAATGACGATGCGTACAAAAACTCGCACTTTAGGTTTATCATATTAGTACCGTCTAGTAGTTCACCGCTTGCTCTCCGCCTATGCATTGTCGAGTAAAAATTGCTTTTTCTGATGTTTTATATCCCCCCTTTAAATTTTTGCCAATGAGTTTCGTAAAAACGTATATATTGTAACAAATTCACATACGTCTCGAATCTTTATCAGAATATTCTTTTTTAAACAATATTTCTCATAAATTTCTAATCTCGTTGCATCTTGAGCTCGAAACTTAGATATAACGATGTATTTAAACATACGGAAGGAAAAATAATTTAAGAAAATTCAGCATATATGCATTTAAAAATAACATTTACAGTACATTGTCGTCATAAGTTAATTTAAATCTGTATGAAGTATCTAGATACCTCAACGACATAAACTATACTCAAAAATATTTTTACTATATGGAACAGACAAGACTCATGACACTTAATACCGGAATATTTTGCTTATTTTAAGTGTACTTCTTCTGAAGAGAGACATGCATTTTTCAATATTTTATCTCACATGGATAAAACTTAAAATTTTCAAAAAACACCTTTTCAGTCGTAGATATCTTTCCCACTCTTACTACTCTCCAAGGAGAAATGTAAAGCTTGAAGCCTTATGTACTCTGTTCTATAATTCAAACGTGAAGGTCTATCGACGCAAGGTAGTAAAAACAAAATTTCTACGCTTCCCTCAGAGACATTTAGATCTTCAATAAAATTCAGAAAAAGGTTAGCTTTAAAGAAACTGTTTTAACGGAAAAAATTCCCTGTTTAAAAATTCATTTCCTTGCTGAAAAAATTACTTAGATTTGGGTGAATTTTCAAATTGATTTTGAATTCATTTTTTTTTTTAAAAAAATTCCTTAGATTATTTTTTACCCTTCGACAAATAAAATTTTAGGAAAAGGTTTAATGTGTTATTTTTACTAGCATAAATTATGGGGGGTTGACATGTATATTTCGTGATATTTCACAAGCTTATTATTATTAAGACTTTACATAATTATACATAAAAATTTACAATTCTACGAGGCGAGTCTATTAAATAACAAGATTGACGTTGTTGCAGAAGAAGTATGCAAACGCCAGCGACCGATAGCTGTTAAGTGTTAAACCCACTCTTTCGACTGCAGTGCCTCTTGTTTCTGTAAACAAATCCGTACACCCGTAGCTTTCGTTCGCATTCGGATTTATTTTTTTGTTTTGTTTTTGTTTCACTAGAAAAATAACAAGCGAACAACGAATTGTTGTGAAATTTCATACGAAACTTGGAGAAATTGCTACCGAGTATTATTATTTTTGAAAGATGTATATGCAATGAATATTTATATGGTTCACGCGTGTTTGAGTGGTTTAAGCTTTTTCAAGATGGCCGAAAAGATTTTGAAGATCATTCACGCCCGGGTTGCCATCCCACGTTAAAAAACGGATGACAATATCTAAAAAACTGGTAATCTGATTCGTCGGTTAAGTATTTGTGCGCTTCCTGAGACTGTAGAAATTAAGAAGGAATCCGTACAGCAAACTTTTCCACCAAGACAATGCCCCGACTTATTCCACATTGTCTGTCATGAGGTTTCTAGCCAAGTACGGCATCACAATGTTAGATTATTCACCGGATCTTGAGCCATACGATTTCTATTTGTTTCCTAAAGTGAAATCTGCATTAAAAGGAAAAAGATTTGAGTCATGGAAGCTATAAAAGAGAAAGCATCACGCGTCCTGAAGGAGGTGACAGAAAATGACTTCCAGTACTGTTTCGAACAATGGAAGATTCGCTTGGAGCTTTGTGGGGACAGGGGAGGGGTGTATATTGAATGTGGTAATAAATAAATATGTAAGACATCAAAATAAAAAAGTTTTACAACGTCAGTCTTGTTACCTAATAGCCCCACCACGTACATATATAGTAAAATAGCAAGTTAAGCAAAATCATATATGAAATAAAAACTTGGTGCTTATAAATTACTAAAAGAGGTTTCAAATGGTCCAGTGGTTTCAAGTTATACTATATCAAAATTTAGCTGAGTGAAGTTGGAAACAAAATTATGTATGGAGTAGCATATAGAAAGAAAATTGTATAAAAAAACGTTATTCTAAAGTATTTTCTTCACATAATTTCCTTTCTTCACTTAATTTTAATTTTAACATAATTTTTTAAAATAACGATTAACACTATGGAATACTTCTAATTCCAATTGCGTACAGTATCAATTTTGTTTTATACTTGTTGTCTAATTTTTTTTTATAATTTTTAGGAAAGTATGTTGTAAAAGGAAAAAAAAATATGCTTCATAAAATTGTGTCACTGAGTTCGGTTATGTTCCTCACGAGAAAATGGATCTTTATAATTCTCTCTAAACAGTGAAAAGGAATTTAATAAACATACACTTCTCAATAATTCAAGCTTATGCGAATTTCTAACTGATTATTAGAGCAATGAATTGTCGAATTGCGATTTTAGTAATGTCATTCCCCATTAACTCATTGTAGCCGGAGACCATGGTTAATTAACCACGAGTTGGTAAACTGCGAGTTACAGTTTTAATATAAATTGAACGATAAAATAAACTCAAATATCGATATAAATTTTCGCAGTGTACCTTTACACTTGCAGCAACCACATTTAACAGGCTCATTAGTGACTCCCTTACATCTGGAAATGCCTCTGGACTTGTGAAAAGTCCAGAGGCATTTCTGCTTCCCGAGAATATTGAGATTAAACCTTAACTTTGTAGAATTCGATTCCCTGGGAAACTATAGCTCCCCCTGCCCGCACCAGATTCTACAGTTTCCTTTCCAGTTTGAAATGATCAGTGACCAATTGATGAGATTATTATTTCAGCTATCCAACCAACTTAAAGGATTATGTCCCGTGGTTTTGGAAGAGGCATTAGAAATTTCATTACACTCAAAATTTGTGAAGATAAATGACTTTAGAGATCATCTAGACGTGTGACGTTGGGCTATTAGAGATTTTCTCTTCACTAACCTTGGGGACTTCAATTGAGATTAAACTCACGAAACAAACAATTTCTTCTCAACCATTATGAAACGGGATTATTCTGATTGAGGTAGGCAGAAATAAAGTGAAATGAGCTAGATAGGAAAGTTAATTAGCAAAGGGAAATTTTGAGTATAGAGGCCGAGTGGGACTAGTGCTGAGTGTATGCCTTAGAAGTGGTATATGATATCAAGAGTTGCTATGGTTCATAGTGGTCTTAATGGAGTCGAGAAATCAAGTCAGCCTCAACTGGAGAGTTTTTCGTAAGAGACAATTAGTTCATTATTAGTTGAATTGGTGAATCTATCTAGGATATTATCAATGAAAGCACATAATCCTCGGACATTATATTGCAAGGCTGTAAAATAAACAGTTGTGTGAGATTTGTCTAGTGTCTCCTTTTGTAGGTTAATGACTTTTAGAGAGTTGTATTTGATTGAGTTATGGCGCAAGAATTGGGTAGAGGAAGTGCAGCGCTACAGACGTTACACTTGAGCGTCGGATCTTTGTCGGTACAGTATTATAGCACACTTTAAAATATGTTATACATGCATAGCAAATGTAAGTATAACAAATACTTTATCTGATTGTCAGTATCAGAAATAATATTTTTAATTTAATATAACGAATTAATGTAAATAGCCCTCTCTAAGAATTCTGTCATTTAACAGTACCTGCCAAATCAGCAGCCAATCACTCTTCCGACGTTATTTTTTGATTTAATACGGGAATCACTTATAAAAAAAATAGCTTCATAATTTTCAATATTTGACCAATAAGAATGGATGGATGTACAACTATTCTCATTGACCGTAAGATCTTGAAAATAAATTCTTACAAAAAAGTCCAAATTGAAACATTCCCTTTTCGAGAAATAGGGATTCATATTCATTTCGAACATTCAAATCCAAAAAAGATCAATAAGAATTATTAAAAAAGGTCGATCCGCTCTTAGCTCCAAACTTCGAAAGGATGCGTCTGAAGACTCCCTTTTCTTTATTTCCGCTCAGTTGAATTTTTGTCTTCTCTGTTTTGTGACCGGGATTCATCGTTTTCATTGTACCATCAAGGACTTTCAGCTCTGTGCCACCTCCCAATATTGCCTCAGACATTCAAAGGGTGGACTTTCTCCGGCTATTTTTGTTTTCTTTGTATCTTGTTCTCATTTTTCTTGCCTCTGCACTTGGAGAATGATTCGATTTTTTCGATACGATTTTTTTCACTTAGTATTGAAATTTGTTGCCTTAAACATTTAGGAATATTTTTTAAGTCTTCCCTACTTGCTGGGCTATCTCCTTTTTAACTACTTTGTTGTCGAATTTTATCCAAGGTTTGTGACAGATTTTGTATCCTCATTCTTCTTTTTGACTCAAGTCTCTTCTCATATATTTTTGGAGGTTTTTAAATTTTCCTTCTGCATCTGTTTTTTTCATTACTTTCTTTTAGTTTTGGTTTTATGAAAGAATCCTATTCTACCCCTGTGCTTTATTTTTGCTCTTTTTGTGCTTAAACACCATTTAATTTTATGTATTTCGTCTTTTTATTCTCTCTCATCAAGTGTATAAGTGTAGTATACACTGGATGAGAGATTTGTTGGTATAGTAAATTGAAACTCTCTCCAACACGTTTATCGCATGATATATAAAATCGAATGAAAAAAAAATGCTATTTTTGTTTCTTCTTAACAGGAAATCCATACATTATCTGAACAAAAAATAAGTCATAATATCATAAAAACGGAGTCATAGTAAGATCACGAGTTAAGTGGATTCTTAAGTTAACGGAATCAGATTGAATTAGATTGTACAAACCTTACTCTGGGAATTTAGTTATCTTTCTGCTGAAAATCTAAAAATGTAAATTTTGAAATAATATCGCCTTCGAGGACTATTTGCAATGAATGTTGTAATCCCAAATTAAGGTCGCATGATAAAAATGACACCTGGGCTAGTAACTTCCTCTCCAAACTCCTTATATTTAGCATGTGCGTCACTTCGCGACGACTTTGATGCTCAATTACCAATAGCTGTCATGTTGCTTCTAAGTACGATGCCTTTATTTTCACTTCTTTGTTATATAAAAATTTATTTTCTGTTTTTACACCACATAGGTATCAATTTCACTATACTTAACTTTCTCCTGTAATTTTTACTCTTAGTGATAAATTTCAATCTTTAACTTTTACTTAACTTTTGTCTTTGAACTTCAGACAGTTGTGTAACAATAGCAACTTTATTCCTGAGTATCTTCATCACGTTTCTTTGGTGAGCAGCGCAGTTTACCTTTAGCGAGGGTCACGAGAGTATCCTCTTTTTTTAATAATAACACAACTTATTCATATCTCTTATTACATTATATTTGTGAGCTGCGCAGTTTACAATTATCATATGCGTCACCTTGCGATCTGTACAGAGTTCCATTTCTCTCTGGAGTCTTTTTGTAATTTAGTATCTTACACAATCGACGCTGACAAAGAGCCCTCTTTAGGTGGTGATAACAGACATTAAAAAACAATTAATCAGTTGATGCTCAGATTCATTTAACGAGAAGTAAATGAAGCTCCTCCGCAAGATAGAGCTTCAGGGGAATAGAACTCAAATTCGGTGGCTCTACTTAAACATAGTCGACCATAAGTCTTGTTGCCAAGACAACTAGACAAATCAAACTACTTTCGAGCCCAGACATGCTTTTAAATTTTTTCGAGCGAAGTCAACATCCAATATTACTCACGACTATGACTCGAAATTACAACACCTCTAAAATAGGATTTCTTTATACAGTTCCTTCTTTCTCAGTAGCCAAGTGTTCATAGTCGCGAACTCGTAGGCGACTTTGTTTCCGTCACATTCTAGCCCTAAAGCACCGAAAGACCAGTTGTGTATTCGAATTGATACACGTTACATCTGTCGGGCCTCACAGTCATCGTATTTGAGTTGTATAAAAGTTAGGAGAATGGCGTACCAGCTCAGGTGTGGTGATGTTCGCTCTCAGCTTAAAAGTACTATTTGTTATCATGTTATTGAATTGTTATCATGTTAATGAATTGTTATCATGCTGAAAGTTCCAATGACTTCCAGGGTGTCAACAGATACGAGCATGTTATTTTTCAGTATCCTAAATTATTTGAAACAGTCTATCATACCTTCAGTTATGATTAATATCCCTACACTAGTAGCTGATACTGACCCTAGACTATGCTCCTCCTCCAAAATAAGTTACTGTAGGAATAACTTTTATGAATTTCAATTCTTCTTTACTGCTTCTCCAAATTTTACCACTTTCATCTTACTTCCGAAAATTACTCTCTTGAATAAAAATGAAAGTTTTCCAAATATTAAATTCCTGATGTTCAACCTTTCCCATTGATTCTTCTTGGATATGAATGGTTTTCTTCAGGAAATTGAGCAATGAAGTTCCAGATCCAAGGACTTTCGAACTGAAACAGGCTTAATGAAACATTAAAAGGTCAATCGATAAATTGAGCTGTATAAGATTGAATGCTAAAAGTTGATCTATCAGTAGTTTGCTGAAATGTATATTAGAAGAGTGAGTTTTCTAGGGTAAATGAGTTTATTTCAAAAAAATGACGTAGGTATACTTTGCAACACTGTATATAGTGCAGAAGATAATTGTTATTTATATATCACGTTGTTATTGCCGTCAGTAAAACTATGAATTTCAGTATAATTTTAAGCCCTTTTTAATGTTTTAAAAGGCTCTCTCTTCTTTTTTTTATTTTTTCCAATTTTTTAAATGACACAAATCCTGAATCTCGAAATATTTTTTCGTTTTTAGTATTATTTGCATGACTTTTATTAAAGAAACATAGAAGCTCTCTTGCAGAAAAATCGCTTTCATCCTGTGTTATTAAAACAAAAAGTAAAGAAAATAATATAATTCTGTCTGGCATAAAACTCGTTTCTCTTTATTGTAATCCATCTTTTGATTTGATACTCGGTAAGTCTAATTTTCTTCCACATAAGTTTCAGTATTGTTCTTCTGTTACAAGAAATGAGATTCTTTTGTAAATATTTCTTGTTGAGAGAATAAAAGATCCAAAAAGCGGGCTTATAACAGTTCGAGATTTCATAACAAAATTCTCATTAATGAATTATTTCTGAGTAAACGAAACTTTATACCTTTATACCTCGTATGCTAGAAAGAATATAACATCTCTTTATTCATATATGTTCCTTCTTGCAGAATAATTTTGCAATTTATGCTTCAGATGTTTGCAATGTATGTCTATAATGCATTATTTTATTTTCTGTTCCATATAGCTAATGACTCTTAGAAGGACAATTATGCTGGTCAGGGATGTAGTGAGAAATTTTTTATGGAAGGGGAGTGGATTCTCCCACGTCAACTCATGTCTCAAAATTAATTACAAATTTCATTATATATTTTTAAGATGAAAAGAACAATTATGTGGAGTAGGAAATTTCGAATATTATTTTCTTCTGAAAAAAATATAAGACATACAGTATAAAAATATATCAGTTTTACAATTTCAGTATATAGCAATCCTAATGGGAGGATACAAATACAAAGTTAACTGGATAATATACATTTATACTGTACTTAAAAATACTATTGATCACTTTTTTTTTCCATTTTAACACAGTTTTTCCAATACAAATTTTCCTATTTAGCTCAAAAAATTCCTATCTAATTAATAATTTTTTTCATTACAAATAGATTGAAACTTCTCAATTATGTGTATGAATTTTATCACTACAAATTAATCCGTTCCTTTCCGCATAAGGATTCAATAAGGAATAAACTTATTCCAAATTAAAAAAAAGCTGCTCTTTTAAAGGTATTTAATACTTTTAGTTCTTGATTCTAATAAAAATATTTTCGATGAATAACTATCATCACGAAAATCCGAGTTGCAACGAGAAGGAAGCAAAGTTCGTAAATATAAAATAGGAAATTGATTCGTCTCTGTTAGATATGCAAATGATTTAAGTGTCAGCCTCGTCGACGACAATGCTGTCCTCAAACATGAGACTTACTTTTCCGAGAAGGGATGTTGTAAAATAGATATTTTGTCTGCCTAATAATGATATTTCACTCTTTCAATCGAACTGTAAAAATAATTTTTTAGTCATAAAGATTCCCCCCCCTTATTTGAATATGGACGTGTTTTGCAAAATATTTTTACATTTAGGTACCATTTTAAAGAAAACTATTACGTAATATGATACTTATGCATAGAGTGAAGCTAAAATATTTTTTCTGTAAATGATACCTAATTTTTAAGAAATAATTTTGTATATGAAAAAGGTAAAAGAAGTTAAAATTTCCAAAATTACGAAGTTCTATCATTTTTTTCAAAAATGTACAGTAATATCATCAAAAAAGTAAGTTCACTATATTTTGTGTATATTTTTCTATATGTTGAGTAAAATATTTGTATATTTATCGAATATTATTTTTAAAAATGGTACCTAAAAGCAAATATATCGCGCAAAACATGTCCATATTCAAATGAGAAGGAAGGGAAAAAATCTTTAAGATGAAAAAATTATTTTTATAGTTCAATAGAAAGATTGAAATGTCAATATTAGGCACACAAAAATGTAAGCTCTACTAATAATTTGCAAAAATATATATTACAAAAACAAGGAGTCTTAGATTTAATGTTTCAGAATTCTTCTGATGTCCTGGTACCCTCAATTTCTCACTTTGAAATTTAAAATGCATTTGAAAAGAAAACAGTAGGTAGTAGAAGAGTTAACTCATTTGAAAAGGGTAGCATCTAAGGATTGCATGAAAGCGAGTGGTTGTTCCGTCGGATGAGAGTCATGTCTTTAGCGCAAATGTTACAGTTTCATGCTATTCGCTGAATGGAGTTCAAGGAAGTTATCATTCACGACATCTAACTCAGGGAGAGCAACTCAACGACAAGTAGGGAAAATCGAAGAATTGTCCATCAAGCGCGAAGCACACCAACTACCCCAATTCTGGGCTTAATGCGAACAGTGATACCCTCTTTGCACCATCCTTTAGTACCAATATCCTTACAATCTCTGCATGCTTCTGAATTGTTTGCACGGTAACCAATATGGAGATGCAATTACGCGAGAGACTGCAATGGTGCCATGAAAGAATACTATAGAGCCATGTGCGACGGCAGTGGGTCATCTTCAGTAATACTTCTCGCCTCTGACTTGATGAGGATGATAACAAGATCAGTATGTGGAACTAGCTCGGTCAGAGCCACAATGGACAATTTGTTAGTCACAAATCAGACAGCCGGGAGTACCGATTTCATATGATGCCCAATCCCTGTTGTGTATCAGAGCCACCCTGTCGGCTCAAAGGTACATTAGTGAGGGCCTGTTACCGATGGCTATTACTTTTGTGATCACCCATCCCAACCCTCTATTTCATCAAGACAACGCCCGTTCCATCTCAAGAACTTGAATTGCTTCCTTGGACACTATGCAGTGCCCAACAGCATCCTGTCGCCAATATAAAACTTAAGGGATGCTATAGGCCGTTCTGTTAACTCTTTCAGCCCCACCGGTACATATGCCCAATGGTTTTTCTGTGGTTATATTCATATGTTAGTGGAACCTTTTCCCGATAGATAGCATTAGACGCCAGCTAGTTGCTTGAATTTTCTAAACAGAGCCTGCAAAAGGTAGAAGTTTAGTTTCAGACACTGTTTTAGATAGAGTTAAATGAGTGGAAGCATGTGCTATTCTTTCTCTGAGCTGTGTATGTCTATTTTTACCAAATCAAGCAGTTTATTTCAAGAAAGTGAATCTTTTCTGTATATTTTGAAAGAAAAACAGCAATACGGGAGATATGTATCCTAATGCTCTGTTTTACTGGGACTTTATTCTTCTAGTGATTATTGAAAGATATGTTATAATATAGATAGTAAAAGTGGAACACTTGCAGAAAGAGTTGTTTTAAAATTTTCCTTAACAATACGTAATCCAGATGTTAAGACTTACTTTTGATAGAAATTAACAAATATACACGTATTGGAAAACATCCCTTTTCCTTCTATTGGTACTTGTATTTCAAGTAGAAAAAAAGTTTCCGCAATTCTCTGGTAGAAAGTTTTTATGGTCACCTCAACTTAATTAGAATACATATGTCCCACCTTCAAAATTGCATTTATAGTTAATCTTTCTATTCTAACAGAATATAGCTATTTATACCTTATTTGACCCATTAGAGCCCTAAGTTATATTAATTTTGGAAAAGGAAAAGCTGGTATTGAAAGGGGTAAGATTCCACTGCTACCATAGAATTTGCAAGATCTACATACCAAAATTCATCCTATATGAGATGAATTGACTCAGAACACTGTGTTTCGAGAGTTTATAATTCCATGTCATGATGTACGGCAGAATACTTTTAAAGTAAAAGCGGACCAATATGGTACTGAAGGTTGTAAGGATTTTGAATTTGTGAACAAAGAGTTTTTTTACATTCAAGGTTCAATGTACAATCATTTCTTACTGTTGTTAAGTCGAAACTTCCGTTGAAACATTATTTCATTTCATAAAAGTGTAACTTTTTTTGACGATGAGTGTATTTCAAAAATGTTAATAATTAAAAATAAAAGCGTTTTCAAGAACTATCTGTAAAAAAAGAAGAAATCAGTGCAAAACAACATTTTTCTTTAAAATTGTCTAACTCCGGTTCAATATCTCTTCTACTAGTAATTTGCTGTTGATTTCTTTTACATTTTTGTATGTGTGTATGTGGTGTGTACTCGTGAAAATACATACATGCATATATATATATATATATATGAAAGATATTTACAATGTTAGTTCAAGATTATAACACAGTCGGAATACATGGCCGAAATGAACATTTTTTTTTTAAATAACAAGAATATTTATTGATGCTAGCATAGAGAGCGTTACGTACTCATGGACTTCGACCGGCTTCCGGCTACCAAGGCCGAAGCGGAAGATTACAGCACATGTCAGAAGAGCAAGAGAGGAAAGAATAAAAGCATAAGAGAGAGAATTTCGTTGTGTTTTTTATTACATAGCAAGGATCTTTCAAAATAAACGTCAAATAACACGTGGAAAAGGGTTAGGGATTATTGGGGAATGTTAAAATAGACAATGAGTCTAATAGGGATTATTTTGGCAGATTTATGATCGTGGGAACGCGAATCTAACCAGTTTTATGAGGGCGTGATCTAATAAGTAAAAGGATAATTTGGAATGGCATCAGGAAATAGGAATGAACTCTTTAATTTAGAATAAGAGGAGGGGGGAGAATTGGATAGAACAGAAAATTAAATTATTATTGAGAGAGATTATTACATTAAAGTTAAATCATTATATATATATATATGTGTGTATGTATGTATGTATGTATGTAAAAATCCAATGTTCTAGAAGCTTTCAAAAGACCATGCGATAGGAAGTTGTATATCAATTAGCCTAAGCGGCATGAGTGGCATCGTCCAAAAGAGGCATGATATTATGTTATCAGACGGTTACATTTCTTTTTATTTGATTTCCGTTCAGCTGCCCAATATGGCTTGAAACCAATACGAATTAAAATTGTAATAGGAAATCATTGTACACACATAATACACACACACACACAAACACACACACACATATATATATATATATATATATATATATATATATATAATCTTCTGCCACTTTCCGATGTTACGTTGTTTTTAAATTTGAGGAAAATTTCTCAGTCTATCATTTTTGAATTATACGTTTATTTATTTTATACATTTTTTTATTTCGACCACCATATTGTGAAAATAATATTGATTAGAACTGAGAAAATTTAATATTTTGGAGATATTTACTGTAATTAACTTTCATTGCTATTTTTTATTATAATTATATCAAGTCCCCTGTTTCAGACTTTTCCTTATAACCGGTTATTTATTTTTTATTTTGTATTAGAGAATACTTTTGTTTCCTTTGCAAGGAATAAACATGCTGAAATAATTGCGAATTCTGCATCCTTATTCTCATAAACTGAACATTTAGTTTTAGGATTATTTGAGATGGTGAAATAACAGTTTCTAGTGATCGTGAAGTAATCGTAGAACCTAGAATTTTCCGTTCTGTAGGTAGACAGATTTAGAAGAGGGTAAGACTTGAAACACATTTTCCTATTTAAAAGGAGAAGTAATAGAACGAAGTAAAAACTATTGTTTGAAAATAATCTGTAAAATTTTAAGCATTTTTAAAGATATTGTGTCCCATCTCCTTCTTTCCTTTTATTATTTTTATTATTAAATAAAAGAAACACGGGATTTGTTAAGAAAGAAATATAAGATAATTAATCCAGAGCATTTCATAAATTTCTAGTGGAATTATAAAATCTATATAATTCCACTAGAAATAAAAATCTAAATAATATAGAAAATAATATTTCTTTCATTTTGCTAGTTACTAATAAAAATGAAAAGTTATAAGTTATAAAGTTATTGATTTTTTGAAAAAAAAAAAACTGAGTTTAGTCTTAGACTCTTCACTTCATAAAATTCAGCTTATGACATTGGGCTATTCGCGGTTTACTCTTCATTAACCATGGGTTCTTTAATTGAGATTGATTGCATGAATTAAGCAATTTCTTCCCAACCGAAATGAAACGTGATGAGCAAATTAAAGGCAGATAGAAATAAAGTGTGCTGAGCAAGTTTAGTTTATAGTTCAGTTTGTATAAAGGTCGCACTAGAAGCAACACGATGGGTGTTGGCGACGGGCCAAATGATTTTGAACCACGATCAAATGACGAGGACGACACTTGAGCTGGCACCCCCTCACCTAACTTCCACACCAAAGCCAACGGGACATTGGACCCCAACAACGTGCATTCGCCCCGGCTACATGGTGAGTCCTTAGTGTTCAAGGATGGAACCCACGACTGAACGAAATTCGCGGACACGAATCCGAAACCATGACCACTAAGCTACCGCGGTCCTGTACTGAGCTAAATAGGAAAGTATATAAGCAAACCGAGATTCTCACGATAGAGGTCGAATCACTCTCGCGTTGAGTATTTGTCGTATTGGTTGTAGGCAAGATCAAGAACTGCTACAAACGCTAGTAACCGTAGTGGAGTTTAGAAATCAAGTCAACCTCAATCGTGGTGTTTCGGTAAAACACTCTGGATAATACACCCTTGAATAAATATTGTGCGTGAGATTTGTCTAACGTGTTCTTGTATAAGTTATTGAATTCTTAGTGTTAGTATATTTGATTGAGTTATGGTACAAGAGGCGAATAGGAATACTATGCCGCCACAAGCTTAGGTAATTGAAGGAAAGAATAAGTTTAATAGACATGAATAAGGTTTAAAGAAATTTGTTTTTTTCATTAAGATGATTATATTTTTATAATAAAATTTCCTTTAAAGAAAGAAATTTAAAATTTACTTAGAAAAAAAAAGAAAACACTTGCTTCGGTACTATTATTAATTATTTTTATTGAGCTGGAGAAATCATGTGATTACACTAACTTTTACCGGGATGAGAATCTTTAATCAGAAATCAATTAAAGATTAACAATAGTGAAAGCTTTTTACACTAATAATAAAGTAATTATTTATGTATAAAATGGGTGAGAAGAATTCATGTTTTATTATTTCTTTCGTGTACTCTTTTCTGCATTGCAACATTTCTCTATTCTCTTTTACAAAACTCTTTTTACCTTTAGAAAATATATGTCAATTTCTAATATTAGTATTATAACGACGATTAAATAATGATGAATTAAAAGGAAACCGCTGTCTTTCAAAATTATTTTCTCATTGCATATTTATTTAACATTAACTACAAGTATGCTCGTATAGATAATATCATTCCAACTTATAGAACAACGTGAAAGACTTTGCTCATTCTTGCTTTTTTATTCTTTTTCATTTCTTTTTTTATGAAACGCAAGCAAGTTTTGACGCTAACCTTGAACAAATAAAAATAAATTCCAAATTTAATCTCTCCTTGATTCCCTAATTTGCCTTAGAATAAAATCCTAACCTTCAAACGACTTCTTTAATCCTGAAATAAAGCCTTAGAGCTTTCTAAACTAAGCTGACACAGCATTAACTATTTCTTAAATTTTATTTTTTGCCTCTTCATGTAGTTCACGAACAGAGAAAACAAAATATTTAAAAGTAATTAAAGTCCTTTGTTTTTCATTCAAGTTAAGTTCAATCCTTCACTTCGTTTTCTGAATTAAAATCGCTATCTTTAAGAATTAAATAGACCAAGGAGATATTCAAAAATAAGATTAGCAATTTTTTTTAATTAACATCAGATATCACTCCTCGGATTAGAATACTTCTAATGTCAGTTATTTAATTAGATGAAAACAATTTTGACATAGCAAACAAGAATGGGTTGTTGATGTCTTTTGAAAACTAAAAATGGAACGGCCACCTTAAGAAAGTTATCTAAAATTGTCGGTTAACTAGTTTTTATTTATTTTATAAGTTGAAAAGTCTTAGTTAATGACTTCAGCAGGAAATATCAATAATATATAATTTGTAGCTCCCCGATATTATTTCCATCACTTTCCATTACAATTTACGATTAAAGGAATCCTGACTTAATTTTTCAATTAATATAAAGTCATACAGCGATGAAAAACAAAAATAAACATTATTTTATTTAGATATGTATGCCTTGCCAACACTATCTGAGGGAAAAGTCTCTATGCGCGTCTGTTCTAGCGTTTAATATAATAGCATAGGATTTATCTTACCAAACTTGTTAGGTTCGAATCGCTGAAACTTTGCAGATCTTATCGACATACTCTCGTAAGGCTCCTTACTCAACGCAAGTATGATACAGATTGATATTTTCAACCTGTATCACACTTGCATTGATAATTTCAGCTCACACCCTCTTCCACTAACTAAATTACCAACTTTTGTGAAAAGCAATTCACTGTTTTTTTACATTCCCTCTTCTATATTTATTACACTTCTATAATTCCCATCAAATAAACGTAAGTCACGTTTCCTTTATTGGGAGAGAATTTCAATTCAAACAAAAACATATTAGAGTTCACAAAAAGGTTAGTCGAATTAAAAGGCGTGATAGAGCTATTGTTATGAAGAAAATTATTTGTTTTAGAAGTAAGTGAAATGCACTTTATCCCATGAAATGCCGCTTTTGTATACTGCTACCTAACTTTTAGAATAGTTTTTTTAATGCATAGGAGTGCTATTGAACTATTTCATGAGAAGTCTTAAAGAACTGCGAAATATTTATAAATCCTACCATGCTCCCAAAATGGGAACAATGGCGCCTAATAGGAGTGTAAAATTTTATTTACATTTTAAAAAACAATTTATAATTGCCTTATTTTATTGTGTAATAATGATTACTTTCAGAAATCTAAAGAAAAAATAACTTACAAGTTCATTATGCATGCTTCGTTCAACTTTTTATTTGTCCATTATTACTCTGGTTTTTAACATTATCTAGTAAGGAAGTAAGTCTAAATAGTTCTTATCTAGCACATTTGTTACATCAAAGTCGAGTGTTTTTCTAACAAAAGTTACATCTCAATTTTCTTTCTGAATTTTCTAAAAAATAGTTACTTCCATCACACACACTCAAAACCTGAATCTTTGTGCTCGGATCCTGCAGGGCCTGGACAACAATGCTCTCCGTCTTTCTGCTTCTCTTTTTTTTCAGTGCAGTAGTAACTTTACAATGAAATTATAACTACGACTGCTTCCCTCCCATACTAATAGAATACATACTGCAAGGAGCTGCAATTACCATATTTAGTGTATTTGTAGAAAATAGCAACCACCATTTTTTGCCCCTAATGTTTGGCCAATTATGGCCCAAAAATCGATCAAGCTGATCGACCCTGGTGTTCAAAGCAATACTATTAATTACATTGTAGAAATAAAAATATGCAAGAACATTCAATAAGCCCTTAGAAACCCAAGAGATGGCTCTCGTAGCCTTGAAAATAATTTCTCTTTAGGAAGAATCATGATTCACTAAACATCTATCAAAATCTCGGTTACTCGTATTCGAAAACATGACGCCTTCCAAACTTCAAAAATTCTTCTTCATAAATTTTCCGATCAATGAGATCATTCTCATCTACTTTGGAACAAATTAATCTGGAGCATCTCATTGTTTTGATTTTTGCTTGGTTTCCGGTGTATAACGATACATTCATATAAAGATCGCCATCTATCATTGCAACTCGACGTGGCAGGATTAAATTTTGATTTGGCAGCAAATGGCTACCAAATCAAAACTAACTTAAGAACCAACTTCAAATTTGTTTCGACTTCACTCCCAATGATAACAACAATTTACTTTAATGATGTCATCTTTCTTCAAATACAAGTACTTTTTGAACCAACCTCGTACATAATAAAATAAGTTTCTTAAAGTAAATTGTTTAGTATTTGTTTTGAAACGACATTAACTTTCTTTTCACTTGGTGTGTATTTTTACACTCTCAACCACCTTGACTACCCTTTCTCACAACATGCGCCACACCTGCTGAGCGAATCTCCTTTATTTTGTGTGGTACTTTACGATATGGGTAACTGCGATGAACGAGTGCTGAGACACATAACATTATGTTTTAAGTACATTTTCAATAATTAACGAAATGAATGGAAAGGGGTAATTTTAGGTGAAAAACGAGGTTAATACAAATGCTTTGTTTATAATTCCTAATTTAATTGCTTATAATTCCTTTAAAATGATTAAAAAATGATTTTTTCCCCTGAAAAATGGGAGAGATGTGGTTGCCCCTTCTCCCCATGCTCCTTAATAACCGTCACTCACTATGAAATCAAAGAAACTAAACTTCTTTATTTGCTAATCATGCATTCAATCTATTTTAATTTTTTCTTCAATATTGGATTTCATCCGACGATTACTAGTTTTTATATTTAAATTGATTTTAAATATTTTCCTTACAAAATCACAAAGCAAATATGCATTTGACTTTAGGGTATTCGGAATTTTCTCTTCACTAACTTCGAGGACTTTATGGTAATTTATTTTGCATAAAATAAGAATTCCTTGGCACCTAAAATAAAGTTAATTAGATGAAGAAAAGAAGTGTTGTAAAATGAATTAAATATGATTTTCAAGCAAAATAGAATTGAAAGGAAACAGTAAGGAGATAGAGGATAACGACAAGCAGAGATATATACGTATGTATTTTTCATATATATATATATAATAAAAATGGCGCACCCATTGCCCGATTGTAATGAAATTTCTGTATGCAAGACATTTAGACGAATATGCAAATGATGAAAATTTGAAGTCTAATGAATTAGTGGAACTATAGCGTCTGAAATGCTCTCAGCAGGTGTGTAAAGAAGTGACTACAATCGGATGATCAAATTTTCTGTTGCATTAAGATTTAAGATACTTTTCAACGACTGAAAAATGCCTCATACAAGATTCGAGCTCACATAGTAACTATCAGAGTTTGAAAAAGATCGTATCATTCGATTGAAAGAGGCAGGTTGGGCCAATCGGGAATGCCTCGTCATATGGGTCGAAGTGAAGCACTAGAAAATGCTGGCAAGAATGAGTGGACTATGGCAGATTTCAGTCTGGTAGTAATCGGCCCCAGAAGATCGGGGGAATGAATGATTGCCAGATCAGTCGTCATAGCGTCTGACTATCATTATCAACCATCAGACGCATCAACCCAAACGATTTGCCAGACCAATCACAGACGACTGATCGAGCGAAATCTCGTACCGATCACGCCACGCCACTTACGCCTGCACATTGTAGAGCCAGATTACAGTGGTACTCGAACAAGTTAGAATGATGCTGACTGGGGACGTGCATGTTTTAAGAATCCTCTTCCAACTGTGTCCTGCGATCATCGAAGACGTGTCTGAGACAACCAGAGCAACTGCCGATCCTGATTGTACATATTCTACCACACAGACCTCAACCAGGAATTATGGTCTAAAGGCCATTTTCTTGATAGACGGACCCTTTAGCTCGACATGTGGAGGCACACTTACAGCCAGCGGTACGTCGACGACATTCTGAGACCTGTTTGCTACGTCCTTTGCAGTACATTGGTCTTATTTTTCAGCAAGAATAATTCAACAACATATGGCATGTGTTCTTATGAACTGTCTTACAGCTTGTCAATATTTTCTTGTCCAGTCAGATTCTCCAATCAGAGCATGTCTGGGATAGGATGGGAAGGCGACTGCATCTACTAGGAATGTTGATGACCTAGCCTGACAATTGGAGCCCATCAGGAGCTTTATTACTTAGCTATGCCACGTGTGGCAGTGCATCCAGGATAGAGAGGTCAAACCTTATTGAGCCTGTTACTTGTAACTATGTATCTCTGAAATAAATCATTCAATTTTTCTTAAATTCTAATTATTTTTTACTCTGTACATAATTTTTCTATCCGCTTATTTTGGTTCCACTGGACACTTCTTGGCTGTCTTTTCTTTCTATATATATATATATATATTGGGGGTGGTGTGTGTGTGTGTGTGTGTGTGTGTGTGTGTGTGTGTGTGTGTGTGTGTACAGTGGTGGTCAAAATTGTGGACACTTTGAAATTCTTATTTTTTTTAAATTGGTATGCTCGTAGAAAATGTTACTTTTCACAAAATGCGAAGTCTTATATATCATTTTGAAGCGATTTAATGTTGAGTTTAAGTCAAAAACCAAAATTCAGATATTTGCAATACAAAAAAGTTAATCTGCTACAATTATTGTGATATACATTAGATACTGATGTTTGCAGTGAATAACCAATAGTTAGTAGGGTGGCCTTTATCTCTTATCACATTTTCACACTGATGTTTCATTGAGATAACGATAGTTTTAAGTTTTCTTCCTTCGTTATTACATAATCCCATGAAACAATTATAGCATTTATTAGCTCTTTTTATTTTTGATAGGTGCCTCATTCGGACAAGAATTTTCAAACGCTGCTACAGGTTTTCAATAGGATTCATGTCAGGACTGTTTCTTGCCCAGGACAATAATTCAAAGCACTTCATACAGAAATTCCTTTCGATAATTTTGCTGTGTGGCAGGGAGTAGAATCCTGCTGAAAAATAAATGAAGTATTGTAGGAAAATAGATCCCTGATGAAAGGTAGAAGTTTTGGTTCCAAAATAGAGTCAATGTATTTTCTGGCATTAGTGTCCCATTGATGACATGAAGGCAACCTATACTACCTGCCAATATGCATGACTAAATCCTGACACTATGTGGGTTCTTTACAGTTGCCTAACTACAGTTAGAATGTATCGCTTCTCCTATTCTACATTTTACGTATTTTCTCCCATCACTATCTAATAACGATATCTTACGTAGTTTCATCGCTCCATAAAACTTGTCATTTCTCTGAATCACCAACCTATCTTAAAATTTCAATAAAAGAAGGACCAAAATACAATAATCTCGCATCTCTTTCTAGGTGTCCAATCTACTCTTTTATTTGATGTCATTGCTTCTTGACAAAATATTAAATTTTTTACAACAGTTCCTATATGTAATTTGATTACATATAATAAACAGTCTTCCTTCGACATAAAAAAGCACAATAATGGCTTGTTCCAAGTGTAAACATAAAGTCAGCTTTTACTGGAATCCTCTTTACAGTTGGAGAAAGTCATTTAAAGGCTCCAAATCATTGTAGACATTTGATTGGTTCTCACGACAAAAACAGTGATTGGTCACGAAAGTTACACATTACAAGCTACTTCAAACTCTGTGTTTGTTTCTTAGATTAAAATACATATAACCTTTTTACATTGAAATTACTGAAATTTTTTTTTTGAATTGAATTCGATATAAAATTTGCTTTAAAATGATGTATATGACTTTATATTTTGGGAAATGTAACAATTTTTACAAGCATACAAAATTAAAAATACGAAAAATTCCAAAAGAATCCATAATTTTGGCCACCACTATATATATATATATATACAACTTAAAATAATTTAATTTCCTAATTTTTCTCATTCTTTAATTCGCAGTAAAGAGTTCATTCTTAGTTTCTGATACGATTCCAATTTATCTTTTAATTTTGGGGATCTCTCTCTCACGCACTTTTAAAATCTGCTAATTAAACTTTTTCCTTGATAGCAGACCTGTAGGAATAATCCCTACCAGGCTATTCGACGTCAGCAGAAATCCCCCCAAGACCCCTTCATCAAATACCGCCTGACGACCTCACGATTCTTATATATATATATATCTGAAGTAAGATAAATTTCTCTCTGACGCTGTAGCCTAGATGGTGAAGCTACATCTTTGGCATTCTCTATTTTCTTAATGTAATATTTTCTCTAATTATTGTCTCTCTGTCATCAAAATGAATAAACATACTTATTTCAGAAATAAGGTTCTCATTACAGCTGTGACCTTTTGACATTTTTACACCATCATTAAAGTTATAAATATAATGATCTCACATAAGAATAATTTAATATCCTAATTTTACCCTTTTTATAACCCATTCATATAGAGTTCATCCTTATTTTCTGATACAATTCCATATTATCCTTTAATTTAAGTGATCACGCGCTCATGAAAACCTTGTGATCACTACATAATATGAATAAATTCTTCAATATAAATTCAAAGGCAAGGTAAAATTCTGTCTCTTCTGTGATCTAATAGGCGATTCTATTCCTCTTGCATTACCTATTTTAATAATGTATAAATTGATTGCCTCTCTCTCTTTAATCAAAATAAATAAACAGACAAATTTTAAAAAAGGTGTTCTCGTTACAACCCTGAATCATTATGCATTTTTACACTTCCACTAAGGATTTGTTACACGAACACGCACACACACACAAAGTCTTGAACTTATAGACTATTTAATTAGACTTTAAGATGCCTGAAGAGTTATATAATGAAGGAAATACGTCACATGCTTTTCGGGATTATCAGTTTCGCTATAACAATAGGATATGCAGACATTTTATATCGTCTGAGAGGCCGGTAACCAAACAGGAGTGAAGCTTGTCTTCTCATCTGTATTTGATTATGTCTCAGTAAGCATTTCCCTCT
>BMAW01098224.1:0-11984 GCA_019974015.1 Nephila pilipes | reverse complement strand
GCTTGCAAATAGGTGGTTATAAGTGACTCCTACTTAGGAATAAGTCACGATAAAGTAGAACCGTGTATACAGAAGTACCTCCTCCAGAAACAGGTGAGTTGGTAGAGATTAAATTTTGTGTTTCTTTGCTAAGCTAAGTTAAGGACATTAGCTAACTGAGGACGGAGGCAATCTTGGAATAAAACTGAGAAGAAACCTAATAAACTGCATTTGTTCTGCTGGTGTCCTTCAGTTGGCCGTAAAGCATACCGCGCAGCGTAAAAAGCCGCGCGTATTGCGACGCGCCATGCGCATACTATACTTTAAAAGAGGCAAGTGAGAGAAACCTATGAGTAGAAAATAAACTACACTATGTTTTATATGCATAGGAGTTCTCATGTAATAAATCAGATTTAGTCTCATTTTGAGTAGAAAATCAAATCTATATGTAATACAAATCCTATGGACATATATAATATCATCTTGTGCCCAAAATCTTAGTTTTTAAAACATTTTCAATTACTCTTAACTTATATGCGTGGCAATCGGATGTGAAAGAGACGACTCTCTGTCACGCTGCCGTGCCAATATGAACTGTGCTGATTTATACTGGCCGTATACGTGACAGTCTTCGAAAGTGTTAATGAATACTGAATGTGCATTTTTAATAGGCAAAAATATGCATAATGTTTTCTGTGATTTACCAAAATCAGCACGATGCACATGTGTCTTCATGCCATACATAAATTATTTCTTGGCATCAAACGACGCAGACAAACCATAGAAAATCACAAGGTCAAAGAACCCGTCACCAGACTTTACCAGCATTTTAATACCGTGGAGCAAGTAACACCCACTGAAATTGATATTGTTTTCAAACTGACATCTTCCAGGTGTATATCTATGATTATTTTCCTATTGGAAGTAGCAGAGTGGCGTTGGACAGATTGAGCTTTTTCAGCTGAAAATCATGTTAAGAATGTCTTATTTGTGATTATTGCCAATCTGTTTTCTGGCTTCAAAGAAACTTAACAGCACCTTCTGTATCAACTTTTTTTAAAAATAATTTTTTTTCCTTATCATACTAATTTCTCATTACATTAAATTTTTATATATGAAACTATATAAATGTCCTACTTAGAATAAGTCATAATAAAAGTAGAACTCATTGTATACGGAAGTACCACAGGTTCTAGTATATAGTTGCATGTCTCTGTAACCCATAGATCTGTTTAATGGCATTTACTCTTAAATTATCAAAATTAAATGAAACGATTAATTATTAATTTGAATATTATATAAGCTACATGCATAAAGCAAACGATAATTATTAAATTGAATATATTTAATCAAAATATGATTAAAATTAAAGGAAAAGATAAATTATTAATTTGAATATTGTATCAACTACATGTAATTACAATTAAAACAAACGATAATTATTAAAGCGAATATTATCTGCTGCCAGCCATTGCGCCGCTTTACCATTACCGCCGCCTGCCTTACTTCGCCAAAGCACTTAAGCAGCCGTAGCCGTGACCGCCTGCTTGCTATGCAAAGCCCGCTTAACAGCCGCTTCTTAAAACCGCCAGCTACATACCGTAAAGTACTTTTAACGGCAGGCCCCTTCGTAAACCTGCCAACATAGCGGCCAAAGCAAACACTTGCTTAAAACCTGCTTTACTTCATGTAAGCAACATGCAAAAGCCAAAATACCATCCACACAAAACGCGCATTACTATGCCATTGCCTTCATGGCCTTTAACGCTGGCAAAAAACGCCGACAAAACTGGTTTTGCCATCTACATTTAGCCATATACTGCACGGTAAGCCTTGCCAATCGATAAGTAAATTAAGTACTTCATTTTCCATATTTGTTTCCTTCAATCCTATAAAAAGAATTGGGGAAATTTATTACGACATATTTTTGAAAACTAGGTTCATTAGTGGCGAAAGCAGATATCAATCATATATTGTATATATTTTTATTTCAATTTAATAAAATTCCAGAAGAAATTTATTATGAAGTATCTTTGAAAATTAAATTTCACTACTGGTGAAAGCAGATATCAGAAATATGCGAAAAAAAAGAAAAAAAAAAATTAGAAAAGAGTGATCAGAATTTTAACATTTGTAGAGTATAGAAACAATATTAGTCCCTTGGGTAGCTAATTAAATGAATAAAGTAAGCACTACAATTCATAAATAAGAAGAAATTAGTTTAAATTGAATAATAGAAAAGCAAGGGTTGTATATTCTTTTTATTTTAATCAATTATTAATTATAAATTTTAGCATACTACACAATATTTGTGTAAAAATTATTTGAAGTAGCCTTATCAAAAAAATTTTAAATTTCATAAATTAAATTTTTGGGGAAATTTTAATTATGTGTTCAATGTATTGAATATTTATGTATAAAATCTCTATGGTCTCAAAGAAATAAATGCAGTAAACTTCATTTACAACTCTCTTCAATTTCGATCTTACTAACTACTAGCAGCTTTTCATTTATCATCTGTATCCAATTCCTTTCAAATCTTTTTCGTTTATACATCATTATCCTTAATTCAATCATTAAAGTTTTTATATTCTTCTAATTTGCATCATCACGTTTCGTTTGGTTGGAAATTAGCTAGAAATTTATGCGATTCAAATTACAAAAGTTTCCCCAAATTAGTGAAGAGAAAAAACGTGAATAGCCTACGTCACAAAGAATATTTATAAAAATAAATATAAAGCACGCATAGATGTACCTGCGTACTTACTATACAGAATATTGTTAAATAACGTGTTAACATTTTCGTAATTTCACGGATATAGGCTTATTTACAAAAAAAAGAAAAAGAAAAAAACTGGCCCTGGAGGGACGCTTTAGACACAGAATACCGACCCCAGTGGAACGTGAGTATTTGTAACTGCCATCGCGAAAATATTAATGTCTTTGTGTCGAGTGAATGATATGTATACGTCAATTCTTTGGAATTATCTTCATTTGTGTACTCTTTTCTTACAATTTTGAGCCCTTTCTGTTCATGTTACTTAAAATCATTCACTTTTGAATATGAATGTGTAATGTTTTTGATTTGATCCATAGATCATTTTAATCACGTTTTACTTCCAACGAACTTTTAAAACAAACGTTGTATTTATTCTATATGATAAAAATTAATTATATTCTTCAGAAATCACCTTCATGAGTAGGTGGCGTAGGGAGTCATTAAAACCATATAGTGAGCACAATATATGTCACTTTGTATATATAATCAGTAAAAAATGTTAAAATATGATTCCATTTTCATCCATCTTCGAAAGAACATTTATTTGGATTAAAAAAAAGAAACTTTATTCCCTTTCCATTCATCAAACTACCAGCACTCTCAATTGATTTCTCAAACACTTAACTTTCAAGAATCAAATCTTAAGAATACCCTTTACGAAAAAAGAGTAACATGTCTTTATTTTCTATTCGTAATGTAAAGTACATCAATTCGTTTTTAATCCATTTATACATGCTACTTAGAAAAAGAATATAATTTTAAAATTTTCAGGGACTAAATGAGTTTTCATTTATATGACTAATAATATTAAACATTTGGTGTTATAACAAAGCAAATACGAATAAAAACTCATATATATTAATCTAAATCTTACAGATGCACTTATACAATCCAATATTAAATAAGACATATATTCATATATTTTATATCAATTTAATTATTCTCTTTAAAAGTTTACGAAACCTCTAATCATTTTTAAATAAACTTATAAGGTGTATTTAGGTAATCATTGAAAACATCCCTATAGTTATTACTATTTTTATATGTGTCAATTATAAACACAACTTGAAATTGTGATGAAAGATTTGGTAATGTAGCGATCATATTAATTTAATTTGAAAAATTTATTCCAAGTCTTTCAAGTAGACACATACAATAGTTTTTTTTTTTTTTTTTTTTTTTGAAAAACAATATTTCAGACATCTTACAGATTTCTGTATTTTTATCCAATAATTACTATTATTTAGAGAAAATAACTTAAGTATATATTTATTTCATTTCATTTTACTGAAATATTTCTTGAATACAATTTCATGAGAACAGTTGTAATTATATATAATTTTTCAAGTTTCATAATTCTAAACATTTACTATAATTCTGATAATTAAAACAAGAAAGCATCCAGCTTTAATTTTTAATTTGATTATGGGCTCAAAATTTCATGCAGATAATTTTAAAAGATAAAACTAAATAACTAATAAAATTATTTTTAAGACGACATTTTTAATCTTGACTGCTTAAATATCTTTTTAAGCGTTTATCTCATATGCCTAATATTTTAAATAAGAAAACAGTGGGGTGCATTAAACGTATTATATATTTATACGTTTGGGTGGATATTTTATTTATCTTTATGACGCAAAAACTATATTTAGCCAACCTAAGACAGATGTGCTTCGATTTGAATTGTTTAAAATGTTTGGTAATAAACAACATCAAATGGTACGAAATAAGACGAAGCAAGCGAAACAATTTTGCAAGGTTTTAGAGAATAAAAGAACAAAAGTAATTTAAATTTCTATTCACATTAATGCATTCATATAGTAACTAAGAATGACAATAAAATTCTATTAACTCACAATAAACATCATATTCGTATTTTTCTGTTGTTACATATTCAAAAAAATTTATTTGCAAATATTCGGTTAATTTCATGAATTCTCATAACTCAAAAAAGGTTTGATATGATGAAAAATTTCAGTTTTAAACCCATACAAAAATAAAATATCTTCATAATAAATTTTCAAACATTTACATTACAATAAGGTTTGGTAATATTAGTGTATACTTTTCACATTTCTTCATTAATCCCTGCTGTTAAATAAGATATATTTACGATGAATATTTGTGCATTTCATAATTAGAAAATCTGTCAAATACTTCAAATGGCTCTAGGATTTTAACTCTAACTTTTCTTAAGTTCATAACTCATATCTGAAAACTATTCAACGCCTGTACACAAAACAGTTTTTGGGATGAAGATTTTGAATTAAATGTGGTGCAAAATTTTCAGTAGGCCTTGACTTTCTTAATACGTCGTAAAAACGTGGTCCATAAATCATCATTTATTCTTTAGCCCACTCCTGAAGCTACCCCCCTCCTCCTGTAAGAAATAGGTGATGCCTTCAGGCGTTCTTTTAATGTCTGTCATCAAAGAACTTTTGATGATATATCTCTTGGGGTTCCTGGAGCAATGTTCATCAATTATTTTAGCTCCCAGCTTTCCTTTTGGTCGGCATACTCCTTAGTCCCAAGGGTCAGTTTTTTAGCGAGTCTCTTGCCTTTGATCGGTTTGTATGTTACAACGCGGGAAGTTGGTTTTCTTGTTTAGAAGTGATTACTATTGGTGATGGGCGGCATTGCCCCGCGGGTGTGGTAGCCTAAACTTCTATCGATAATGTGTTGGACGGGACAAGCAAGCTGGCCTGTTGGATTTTTGTGAAGAGTTGGAAACAATGAAAAGTATGCTGTAGGTTTATGTTGTTTATTAGATCAGAGATATATGAGCAAAGGATCGATTCTCAAATGTTTCTTTAGTAGGTAGATTCTCTATAGAACTACTAAAATATTTGATTTTATTACATTCAAGCAGAACATGTGGAACTATTGAAATTTTTGAGTTAAAATCAATAAAGGATATTTTAGCTTAAACCAAAGAAACTTATTGATTCCTTCATCACTAGAGTTAAAGAGTATCTAAATATTTTTAAATTTTTTATGAGGTTTATATTATTTCTTCTCAAAATTTTTAGATAGGAACAATTCGATAGTTTTGTTCTACATTTTTAGCATTTAATGCAAAGGATTGATTTCTGTCACATTACATTTCATTAAAAATATATGAACAGAATTAATTCCAATAAGTTTACTAAGCCATTTTTATGAAGTTATAAAACCATTGATTTCTTTTAAAAAACCGTAAGCGCTTAGTAGTAGAAAGTAAATTTATTATTTTGGTAAATAAAAATATTCAGATTATGGTGATTACAGGAATTCACTTTTTTTAAAAAAAAACAAAGCTCAAGACTATTTGATTTCCAATTCGGAATATTGAATTTAAGTGAAAGTCTAATTCTTCAATTTTATTAAATTTAAATGTTTACAAAATTTTACTAAGACATTTTTACAATCTAGTTTTAATTAATAAAATATTCATATATATATATATATATATATATATATATATATATGTTATATATTATATATACTATATGTATATGTAATGAAAAATTGTTATTCTAAGATTTTCCAGACTTGTATGGAAGAATGAAATCGGCTGTAATTTTTAAGGTGTAAAATGTAGGCTTGTTCCCAAACATATTTGAGCTTGACATAATTTCTTATCAAATAATTTATTTCTATTGGAATTTGTTGGGTACACTTATTATACCAAATACACGTTATTGATAGAATAACAGGTAGTTTATATATTATTTTGAAACTAAACTGCAAGTAATAATTTCAGCATATATATTTAAAACATATCAACATATTATTATGACTGTGCAAAAGGTTGTAAACTAAGAAGTTCTAAACGATTAATGGTATTATTAAAAATATATATATAGATGTAAGTTCTTACATTTAAAATTAAAAGCAAAAATTATTCTCGAAACAAAATATAATATAAACAGTGTTATAATAGAGCTCAAATAAAATATATGCCACATTGTATTGATGATTTTATCTAATAATCTGTTACGAAAAATTTATTACTTTTTATTCAAATTTGTGTTATTATGCAAATTAATTCGAAACAAAATTAGAAATTATAATGAAACAGTATTTCCTCTCACTTGAATATTTTAATGCAAGATCCACAACACAATGATGCATGTATATATATATATATATATATATATATATATATATATATATATATATATATATATAAATTAAAGGGATATTTCATTAGAAAATGATATATATATGTGTGTGTAAGTGTGTATAATATTGTATAGTTAATAAATATAGTATTTTTTTAGCTTCTAACAAAGAGTATATTTTATTTAAACTATTTCATTATTTAGAACTTCCCAAAAAGTTTAATTATGGAAATTTAAAAGAAAAGATAATTCTATTCGACTTTAAATTGAATTAGTAATATGAAGGCATAATATTTAATTGAATTTATCCGAAGTAGCGTGCGTTCGCTACCATGTTAACTGAAACGAAACTAATTATGATTCAATTTCACAAATTCTCTACATAAAAAGAACAGATGTAACGGAAATAATGGAGAAGAGCATTTCATTATGTTTATTGAATGATTAAATTTCAATTTTTCTGTGTTCTAGAATATGCCAATTACTATACTTTTACTCATGCGAAAAATAGTTTAATATAAATGATCGTGAATTTTTTTTTTCATCATTTCGTTTTCAATGCTATTAGTCATATAAATTTCTTCGTTTAATGTCATATTTTCAATTTTTCGAGCTCTTTATAATTTTTAATAAGCTTCTAAAATAATTTATTAAAACTTATTGTAATTGAAAACATTGCTAGAGAAGAATTAAATGCGTTTTAAATGCCTAAATGAATTTTAGAAATTAAATTCTATAAATTATGTACTCACTTTTATGAAAATATATAGACTTAAAAAGAACTTAGAGGTCTAAATACAATCAGTAAGAAATTCAATTCACGTTGTGATATAATTAATTAATTAATTACTTTGTCATTTTTAAGTTACTTTCACAATGTTTTCAGTCTTATAACCTGAAAATGAAAGTACATACTTTCTCTTATATAACTTAACATTCTCATCTTATTTCCCACAATTCAGTTACATAATTAATTCAGAAAAGTTAATGCTTCTAAATAACTGTTACATTCTAAGTATGAAATGTAATTAATGTAACTTTTTGACAAGCGTTTGCTTAATTTAATGAATGAATGAATTTTTTTTATAATGATATGTAGTCCTAGATCAAAAAATGATGCCTTTTAATTAAGTAAGGGGGGGAATTCTTAAGAAAACTATTAAATATAGTTTTTATTGATAAACTTTCTTTGTTTAACACATAAATTTCACGAAATGAAAAACATAAATACAGAATAATCTGTGATTAGCCATGGAACAATTTGCGTACAGTTTCCAATACGTGAACAAGATAGAAATTCTAGGAAATTATTATTTAACTAAGCAATTCTAGGGAAACCAATTATATTTGTTGCTTTCAAAATATATCACTTTAATGCAATAGAAAAGAAATAATTCAATACTGGGTAGCCGATTACGAGTAGCGATTTTTATTACCCAGAGATTAATGATAGATCCCCCATAAACTTTATTATCTTATCGGTTATTCAATAATATCTCTAAAAATGTATTATTTAAATAAGCTCCACTCTGTTAAATAAAAGGTATTCTAAACTACATTAATTTTTAAGTAGACAAATGTATTTGATTATGTATGTATTGGAGATGGTAAATATTTTATTCAATAAACTCTATAATTATTATTTAATGCAACTAAGTAAATTTTGAGACATTACTAAGTATTATGTTTTTGTTATATTCATACGTTTCAAATCTTTTAAAATATTTTTGTTGTGAATTTTAATGTTGTAAATATTTTAATCCATTTCGGCATTTTCAACCTCTATGAAACAGTTTTATCTGAAGCTATTATTCTTCATATTCAGAGAATGCAGCATAAAAGTTGTCAAAGCACATTTTTTTTAAAAAAAATTAACTTGAAATAAAATTTAGTCTGTTAATAGTTCTCAGAAGAAATTATGAAGAATGTAATTCCTCTGGATGTATTTGAAATAACGAGTTTCGAAATTTAACGAAGTCTTATTTCGGCATATTTATGAGTCTGAGAACAAAGACCTAAAATTGTTTTCTGTGGCTTACCATTTCAGTAGAAAATCTGACAGATTTTATTTTTAAATACTAACAACTCTGACGTCGCATACTTTCGAACTGTTTTTCCTAACATTGAGTATGGCATACTTATGATTTTTTTTTCTGGGTGTGTGATGATTTTCCTTGACAGAGCCGTATTGAATTTTAGGAAACAAAATCTATATATCACATCTAGTGACATTTCTTATACCTTCATACATTTGTTTAGAAATCGACTTTTCAAAGCTTTTCTTTATGTGAGGCTTATCTAGATTTAGGTCAAATGCTTGCAGGAACCCTTTTAGAGAAAACATTTTTCATTGCGCCTCCTTATTCCAGAAAAGAGTTACTCCTAAGCCTAAAAGAATAAATAATTATGTTTTTCAATCATATTTTTTATCAGACTGTCCACTATTATTGCTTCTATTGTATATATATATACGCATAGATGTTTACATCATGTGTATCGATTTCTTCATCTCATTTCAAGTCAACACATCTTCAGTATTTCTTGATGGATTATTAATATGTGCCCCTTTTACTCTTAAAAAGTAATGTCAAAATTAAAAAAAAAAATATTTGAATGCTATTTTTCACTTTCTAAAATACATATGAAATATTTTAGTATCACATAAAGCATCATTTCCTGAATTACATATATATATATATATATATATATATATATACTTAATAACAAAAAATAACGAGACACCAAGAAGAAATAGCCCGATTGTAATGAAATTTCGTATGCAAAAACATTTAGACTGAACATGCAAATGATGAAAATTTGATGTCCAATGAATGAATAGCGGGAGCTACAACACATTGGAACCGCGCAATCAGCAGGTGTATATAAGAAGCAATTCTCAATCTGATGCACAATTTTTCTGTTGCATTGCTATTTAGGATACCTTTCAACGAACTAAAAAAAGCCTCGCCACAGAATTAGAGCTCATTATGAGCAACCGTGAGAGTTTTAAAGAGGTCGTATCAGTGAATTGAAAGAGGCAGTTTGGACATATCAGAGAATCGCTCGTCATATGGGCCAAAGCGATGCGGCGATTAGAATATTCTGGCAAGAATGGGCGGACAATGGCAGATTTCAGTTCCATGACGAGAGTGGTCGACATAGGGTCACAGCAGATCGGAAGGACCGAGTGATTGTCAGATCAGCTGTTACAAGGCCTGATTTATCGTTATGAATCATCAAACGTACGACCCGCACACGAGAGTCCACTATGATTCCATTCCCAGACGGATGAGAGAGCGAAATCTACGCTCTATCAACCGTCTGTGAACGTTCATAGGGGACACTTATAGTGTACCTACCGCTACGCCACCTGCCACTCCCGCCTGCACACTGTCGAAACAGAGTACAGTGGTTCCTTTCTCGATCAGGTTGGAATGATGCTGACTGGGAACATATAATGTTTAGCTACGAATCTCGCTTCCAACTGTGTCCTGACGATCATTAAAGAAGTGTCTGGAGACGCCCAGGGAAGCGTGCTGATCCTGCTTTCACTATTGTGCGCCACACAGACCAGGAGTTATGCTCTGGGGTGCCATTTCTCTTGATATCCGAACCTAATGGGTCGTCATTATAGGCACACTTATAGCACAGCGGTACGTCGACGAATTTCTGAAACCGGTTTTGCTACCGCTCCTACGCAGTATCCTGGCCTTATTTTTCAGCAAGATAATGCCAGACCACACGGCACGTGTTGCTATGATTTGTCTTACAGCTTGGTAAACACTTCCTTCGACAGCCAGATATCTCTCTAATCTAGCATGTCTAGGATATGTTAGGCGTCTACCAGGAAATGTTGATGACCTATCCCGACAATTAGAGCAAATTTTCAAGAAATACCGCTGGAGACCATCAGGGAGCTTTATCTCTGTATGCCACGTTGTGTGGTAGATTGCATCCAGGCTAGATGGTGGTCAACACCTTATTGAGTTCGTTAATTTATAACTATGTAGCTCTGAAATAAATCATTAAATTTTTCTGAAATTTTAATTATTTCCTATTCTGTATATAATTTTCCTTTCAGTCAATTTTTGTCTCCATCGTACAATTCCTTCTTGGTGAGTTGTTTTTTTTATTATGGAATGTATAACAATATATATATATATATATATATATATATATATATATATATATATATAACATATATATACTTAATCCTTTAAGTGATAATATTATGTCAAAATTCACAGCACATTTACACACACAAGCTTTTTAGTTGTTGTCTCGACTAGAATAATAGAGATTATTCGATTAGTCTAAACATTCCTGAGAGAAATCTATTTAAAAATATAGTAAAATTTGTGTTGTATTTCTTTTTTTTTAAGTTTATTTCAATTACTGACACACATCGAAAATCTCTGCTCCCCAACGCACAATTCCACATAATAGAAATTTACTAGAATATTGGAGTTTAAATTTTGAAAATTTTCAATTACACGTAATTACTGATAAAGAACCACAACAATTACGAATGAACTGTTAGTAATCGTGTTCAATAAATGCTCCATTTCTCCCATCTTTAGTAAGTAGTATTTTAGCGTTTGAAGGTCAATTAATACTTACCACGTCATTCGTTTTCTACTATTTCGTTAGGTGCGGTTAACATTAAATATTCCACTTTCATGGAAAAAGAAAAATAAGTTTATTAATTTGGTTAGTTATTCTATGTCAAATAGGTCATTGCTATTGATTCAGCCCTCAACAAAATCCTCTCATTTTCCGATTCGGGTAGCATAACACATCAATCAATAACTCCCGAGACTAACATTGAAAACAACATTTTTTTTGCAAATTTTTTTTTTATTCATCAACATAACACCTTTTGTTAATCACTTTTTAGGGGGATACAATCGTTCCAACGCTTTTCCACCAATCTTTTTTTTTTTTTTCTTTTTTTCGCAAGAAATCTTTTTTGTTGCGAGTAAATAGCGATAAACAGCTTTCTGAATCATCGACTCGTTGCTGTTTTAGTTCCATCGAAAGCAATCGTGGCACCCACTTGGAAAAAACCTTTTTCATGCTCAATTTTTCATGAAGGATAGTAAATACACTTCCATATGAGA
>BMAW01098218.1:0-60705 GCA_019974015.1 Nephila pilipes | reverse complement strand
AAATTTTCCATCCGCTGTGCACTTGGATAATCTCAAACTTATACCTTTATCGATTTAACTCGAGAGAGAAGCAATTACATGAAACTTACGGTGGATACGCAGTGCAATCTACGAGCACTCGATTCCGTAAATTACTTAATGCACATTTGAGGAAGCCAGTTGCGTAGTTTCAGACTTTGTGGCTACAAAGAAAGCGAAGGGAAGCTTTCCTGCTTCGTAATTATATGCAAATATTTCTTCAAAACACGTGGGACTAGATGGAGGTACTCTAGGTATTTTAACTGCAGATAGAAAGTCTATTAGGGATTATTCCTACGGGTTTCAAGCGTGTGCAAAAGATGACTGAGTAGATTTTGAGAGCACGTGATTACATATATTAAAAGCTAAAAAGGAATGGTATCAGGCAATAAAAATTGACGTGTGTGTGTGTGTGACAATTTTGGATGTAATCGACGAAAGGAGAATCTTCATGTTGGGATGCCAGTCAAACATGGTTGGATTTTAAAGTTATTTTTTGAAAAATCTCTTATTTTGGTTTTCAAATTATCACTCATAATATGGAAGTAATAAGTAAAAGTTGAAAGCTGAAATCACATATTCCTGCTCGGCAAGAAAAAGAACGAAAAGAGCAAGTGGCGACTCAAATGCGTTGTCTTATATTGACAGTCATGTGCTTTATGCTTAAAAATCTTTAGATTCAGGAGTGAAAGCTGTAGTAATTGGAGCGGAAGAAAATTAGTTGGGACGAATTGATTTGAGGGTTTAAAAAGAAATTAATAATAAAGTTTCATTGAAAATACGTAGCATTTCTTATAAGTAGTTTTTTAATATGTTTTCCGCATAACTATTAGCGCTTTTCGTGCATGCGCGATGAGTAACTTATGCGTCAGTTAATCGCAGACTCCAATATGAAAACATTCGTCTGTGTATACATTTGTTTCTGCGTGTTTAAAATACCTTGGGAAAAAAACTCTATCACCTATGTAATGGTACGAAAGCATTTAAGAGGTGACAACATTTAAAGATGGTCCTATCACTATTCCTGATAAGGAGCGTAGTGGACATTCTTCTGTCATTACTAGAGACTTGGAGCGGAAATTCGATGCAAAATCTTGAGAAAACTGACATGGATTTTATCTTCAATCTAATGATTTTCCACAAGTTTCAAGGAGTATTTTTCTTATTGTGGTTGGTCATCAGGCCATAAATTTTTATGATGATGGAATTTAAAATCTGGATGTATGGATATTATAAGGGCTTAATATTCGTGATTATTGCGTTAGAAAGTAGCTAAAGATACAGGCTTTTTACAAAATAAAATTATTAAAGAGTTGCACTTTTTTTAACATCAAAATGGTATTTAATAAAAAAAAAATACCTTGTAATATGAATGTTTATTTATCACTTAAACTGGTCCATCCCTTCTTATGTTGTTGTATTTTCAAACCATTTGTTTCAATGTTCTCTTGCGTCCATATATATTAATTAATTGAAATGATTGAGGTAAAAAATGCTAATATTGCACAGTCGTAAAAAAAATGAAACGCCTTTAATAACTTTTGCAGTTCGACAAAATTCATATCAGCTTTGATAAGTCAGTGAGAAATAAATAATGATGTTAATGGATTAATTGTTTAATAAATGAATTAACATAGGGAGTTAATTAACTTTAAAACATAATTTTATGATTGAACATGCTGATTTTTTTTTCTCTTGTGTTATTTCTCCTTTTAAAATTAGTTTATAAACCTCTCGGAAAAAGCCATTTATCCTAAAACATTTGATGATAAAAAAAAAATGTTATTTCAATACTTTTCAAAGCCTTTTACATTCAGTTATAGATTTTTTTTCAATTCTAATTTTTTTACAAATTGAAAAAGGAAAATTATTATAAAAATATGAATTATTAAATAAGGAATGTAACATACCGAAATTTATCGATATAGTACTCCCTCTATAATCAGGCATTCTGACTTTGTAACCCTTTCAGTAATCTAGCGTTTTTTCACTCGAATATTATTACACAAAAAAATTGTTTTTCTCTTCTATTTCTGTGAAATATTACAAAAGCTATCAATATAAAACAAAACATTTTTTGTAGTACAGTTATTTCGGGTGTTTGACACTTTATTTGAGTGTACTGTATTACATTTTATGCTATAATGCTTCTCTTGCTGTGTAAATGTGCTAATATTGGTGATTTCCCAGTTATCTAGCGATGTTCTGGTCCGTTACCTGCTGGATTGCGAGAAAGTACTGTAACTGAATTCCTCATGTGATGCAAGCCCAAAATCGAAACTATTTCATACAATTCCCTCCTGTAGTTCAGTAAATATTCAAGGTCACATTTTACGATGGAACATTGCCGTGTCTTACGGAACCAAAAACTACTTATCGATCCATTTTTCACTGGGTGTTAAAAATAGGGGGGAAATGTTATGGACCACATGTCTATGCGAAGTAATCTAATACATAGGCTCCTAAAGGGTTCTTTTCCCGAATATCTAATGAAAAATTTCAAATGAAATTTCTGACATAGATTATCAAAATAATTGTCTACCTATCAGCAATCGCGCGAATACTTAATCGACAGTCAGATCGAACCAGATTGCCGATTTTTTTTCCTTCCTGTATTGTCATCCGTTTTTGACGTGGAAGGGTTACCCGGGCGTGAATCATCTTCAACGTCTTCTCGGCCATCTTCAAAACGCTTAATGCACTCGAAAACACATGCATGTGATAAATATTTATTGCCGTACACTTCTTTCAATAATTTATAAGTTCAGTAGCGATTTTTCCAAGTTTCATGTGAAATTTCGCAACAATTCGTTGCTCATTTGTCATTTTTCTGGCGAAACAAAAAAAAAAAAAAAAAATCTAATGCGAACGAAGGCTACAGTGTACGGATACGTTTACAAAAGCGAGAGGTAATGCATTTGAAAAAGAAGGCTTCACGCTAAACAGCATTCAGTCGCTAGCATTTGGCGCATGCGTACTTCTTTTGTAGCAACGTCAATCTCATTATTTAATATTACTTTTAATCTCGTGTTCGTTGTTTATACGATTCTTATTTGTGAAGTAAACCAAACTTACCAAAAAGTGGTTCATATTGCAACTATCGAACTCATATAAAAGCATTTCCTGTATTCAACAAATCTAAGACTTTAATTTATAAGAAACATTTGTGGAATACGATACAAAGTTCTGAAAATAAATAATATTCAATATTTAAAATAAGTATTGAAATTTTTTAATAATGGAATTATAAAGAATTTCATTAAAAATAAAGTAACGTTATGGCATAATTCCAAAATTGAATATGTTTTTATTCCCTCAAAAACATGAAAATCTTTTTTTTGTTGAAACTTGTTATATTTCATTGAAATTTCCTTTTTCTGAAATCAATAGTCGGATAGTTATCCTTATTTTAAATGTAATATTTTAAATCATGAGATAAATAGAGAAATATGTAATTAAAATATCACATATTTCCCAGATCTATTAAAGTCACGACAAATGTGACAAAAAAGTGCAGTATATTTATAACAAGTCCATTATCATATCAATCTTTAAACGTCCATAAAGTTTAAGTTACGCTTTAATGAGTATTTCGAATGTCAATTTGCATTCACTTGAAAAGTCTTATTACCACATTAGAGAATATTTATCTTATTTTAAGTCTGAGTTTAGAATCTTTTGAAACGATTCAGTCAGAAATGGTTTTGAAAAACTGTGGACACTTGTGAGCCCAAAATTCTAAACGTGCCATAGTATTTCAGTTTCAAAATAGGGGTATCAAAACAAATATATATTATTGAAAATTATATGTGTAGCCGCCAGTGACTAGAGTTACAATATTTCCTTAATTATATTGGATATCTCGAAATTTAAATACATTTCACCATTCCTAATTATGTGTAAGAGAAATTTTAAACTATCTGAAACTTGCGAAATGAATGACAGAAATTCTTAGTGAAAGAAGTAGAAGGTAGTTAAAATTAAACTGACTAATACTTTGAAAACCTTATCTCCAATTATATTGAACTAACCCGGTACAACTTCAATTATGTCCATAGGTCTGTCAGAAAGTTAGTTGTACTACTTCATAAAAATTTTCGGTCAAAGGCTATTTTGATGAAACTGTGTTGCCAAACAGTTTCGATAAAGATATTTATCTTAATCGTGTGACGTAACAGCTTTCACGAGAGTATTTTAACTTCTCTGATAATTAGTCGTAAACATGTCTCGACAGAAGCAAGTGGCATCCAAATTGGAAATGAGTGCGGTGATTCGGGTTTTTGTGGGTGGGTGGGTGAAAAGGTGTAACTGCACTGAAATTTATCGGCAGTTACATGAAATGCATGGTGAAAATGCAATGACACGCCAAGCTTTCGCAAAAATTTCCAAAATGTTTGAGGACGGTCATACACATATTGACGACGATCAGCGCGAGGGAAGATCGTCAACTGCAACAAATTCTGAAACTTTTGCTCGCGTGAATGAATACAATTTTGCAAACTTACGCATTACAATAGACAAAATCTCAAAGGAACTGGGTATTTCTCATGGATGTGTGCATAAAAGTATTGCCAATCACCTTCGAATTCATAAAGTTTGTGCTCAATGGGTGCCTAGTCCATTGACGGAGGAACATGAATGGAAGCATTTTGAAAGTACATTTGCATTTCTGCAATGTTACCAAAAGAAAGGAAATGAGTTTTTGAACACGAAGATGAGACTTGGGTTCGCCACTTTTCACCTGAAATGAAACACAGCTCTCTCGAAGGGAAGTGGAAACATTCCACTTCCCCGACTCAAACAAAGTGTCGAACTATTCCATCTGTGAGAAAGGTGATTATGATTCTGTTTTTCGACAGAAAAGCAGTGGTGGTGCATACTGAGTTCATGCCGAAGGGTGCCACAATTAAAACATCTTATTGTGAAACACTTAAACGATTGCGACAATCACTTAAAATTCGACGACCAGGTAAACTGCAGAGAGGAATTGTGCTCCTGCATAACAATGCAAGACTGCAAGCAGTTTAGTCAGAAAAAAAAAGAATAGTTTAAATTATTGCCGATAGAAGACACTGGGCTATGATTATATGCAAATGAGCAAGAAGAATGTCATGTTGCAACAATTGAAACCTATTAATCATTATGTATATCTTGATTTTTATTTTTGAATTGCAAATAAAAATCAAGATATACATAATGTGATGAGGATTATGTTAGTAAATGATCTCTAATGATCCAGGTGAGGAAACAAGTAAATGAGCTCTGACGATCTCATATATTATGGACAGACAAGGATCGTTTTCACTTAGACATTGGGAAAGATTATACAAAACTACCACATACATTAATCCTCATCCCGAGCAACATCAGCCTTTACATTCACTATATGTAACACATAAAGGTTCCTCCAGTTTTCTCGATAAACATGTTGGCTTGACTTTAGATAAATTGGCTGTTTGGACACTAATGAGTTAATGCGAGACAGAACAATTGCTTATACGCGCGTTCAAAAAGTATTATTCAAATCAATTTCTCCGATGAACCCGTCATCTCACATACTTTTGGGGGTACAGGATAGTATAGGTCTAATCTTTAGGCACCTTGATCGCCGAATTCGATGACTGTGGGGTTTTCTCAAAGACTACGCATACCTAGGAATTGCAAAAAATAAAGCTAAGCTGAAAGCCAGCCACATCCACCATGTTTCAATCAGTCCTTCAGTAGTGTTGCGTGCGATCGTTAATGACGTGAAGATACACTTTCAATATGTTGTTGACCGACAAGACATGCCCACATGAATGTAATAAATATTTTTTCGTATTTATGTCATTCCATTTACTTCATTCTATTTCTGTCTATTAACAAAAATACGAAATATTAATTTTTTCCAGCTAAATCTTGGTCCTGTGATTTACATAACACTCATTTGAAGTATTATTTGGATTTATTCAGTATAATCTGAGCTACGAGCTTCTTAGTACTGTCCTTTCAATGGTAATTACCCTGTAATTGTGAATTTATATCTGAAAGACACTCCGTGAAGAGTGGAGGGAGGTCATATTATAATCACATTAGATATGTTAAATTTCATGCTCTTAGGAAAAGGAGACTTGTAATGCACACATTTTTCACTTGCCAGAATTCAGGCGCTGATCACGTGACTCAAAGTACGGTATTAACTCAATGAGATTAAACTAAATTTTGCAAACATGGAATTGTGGTATGAAAATTCTTACCAAAAATATTCATCCCTTTTACTCTGGTATTTCTCGAGTAAATTGACCTGAGATCAGGGTCGCATCAATTTCGATGACGTTGATTCAGAAAACTTATCTGCCGTTAGCAAAGAATCAATTATTTTTAGTAAATTAATTCTCGATAGATTTCATTACATGCCCTTAAAGCGTATCGCGTGTGAAGCATTTTATTCAATAAAGTACATCAAGTGCGATTAACATCGAGCTTTTCTCCTTTATTACAGGGTAAAAACGTTAACAGCATTTTGAGAAAAGACGCATGGTGCCCTTTTGGCAGGATTGATCGCCCAAACCTCTTGATTTGATGCTCTTAATCTGATTTACGAATAAGCTAAATGTCATCCTTTACGCTAAGAAGCTAGTATTACCCAGAAACTACTCTGAAACGGTCTCGTAAAAGTCGAGCTTTATCCATTTTTATTGAGCATTAAACTCGGTTGTCGAGTTGTTGCCGAAAGTGGAAGCGTAATTCTAAAACTCGATAAATCACATCGGTAACATCACATGCAACTCTTATCCCAGTTGACTCGATAAACAAAATAATTTCATTTAATTCACTGCTCCGATTCAACTCGCATAGAATACTTCCTCATCTGATGATTTAGTTGGGGCTTTAAATTTATTCCTCTTCCCAAAAAGTTGAGTATATCCTGCATTATATACCAGCAGGAACATTTTTGACTACATCGTAGTTTTAAGTAAAAGGATCAGTTTTGAATCTGGTCCAGCTTTTGATTTTTATAGCGTCATTAAAAGTCGAGTTGTGTTGATCTATTGGATAGCGCTAATGATGTTTTTATGCTTTGTCGGGAGAATTTTATTATTTGAATTATAGCTGAATGCAAATGGTCTTCCTGTGATAAACTCAGAGGAAGTCTTCGTTCCGTTCTATTTTGATTTTCAAGTTATTTTTAGTTTTATGTTTTGTAGAATATGTTTTATTTGTCACCAATCTGATAAAATTTGCAACAATTTTTTTTAACTTTTTCCTTGCGTATACTGAAGTTTTGCCTTTAAAATAAAATTTCTATCACACGAGATTTTAAAAAAATTAATTAGTATTTTTATTATTTATACATAATGTATTATTAGCCATCCAGAGGGGTTATTGTTTTAGTTGAATCACTTTTAGCGTACCAGATCACTTTCCAATTTTTTTTTTATCGTTTGCTCCCATTTTAATTACATTAATCTTAAATATATTCAATTTATTAATACTTATTATTTGCTTTAATTTTAATTACGCGTAGCTGATATAATATTCAATTTAATAATGTATCGTTTGCTTTAATTTTAATATCGAAAAAGCTTACTATTGTCCTTTTCTCGATATTTCATCGTTTAATTTAATTGAGTAATTTAGTAATAACTGTAAAAAAAAGCGCACCTCGTGTGGCTAAATCTTTTCTTTGTATATAACTTTTTTAATTTTCTTATTTTAATTTTAAGAGAAATCCAAAATAATTTCTAAAATATGTTGAATTACGCAAATTTTTACAGAATTTTTTATTGGAATTTTATTTCGATTTTCTCTTAAAGTTCTTTCTTATAACTGTAACCTTGTTTCCGTGCTGATGAGAAAAAGTACGCCAAATAGTTTTGAAATTATCTTAGATAGTATTTTTATATTAACGTGCGCGCGTTAATTTTTATTACATTAAAAAATCTTTCCAAAGTCATTTGTCGAAAGTCTTCATGCTTCTAAAAACATAGAATCCGTGATAATCCTGGAATTAACAAATCCCTTATTAGAGCTCGTAAAAAAGTTTTTTTTTTTTCTATCGCATAATCGTAAATAATTTTATTTTAAATTATTGTAATGGCGCTAAGTACCATCGAAGTCTATCAACTTTGAAAAAAGTAACGATATTTATATAGTAAACCAGGAACAAAAAATGATTAGTTTCGAAATCCTTTCCGATGAAAGTTTTTAGAATATATGAATTTTTATTTCCTCTATATTTCATTCAATTAATAAATATTTTCTATAGGTTTAATTTAAGGGATCCATTATAATTAATTTTAAATCTGTGTATAATCTCGCGCTTTCCTGATGAAAAACTGTCTCGTTTGTTGAGTTAACCCTATCTTTAATAAGGAAGTCTATATATAAGGGTCTTCAATAGACATACAGATATCCACCAATAATTTTACGCACTTAAATACTTTTATACGTTTTAAAACGTTTTTATGTATTTCACTTGGTGTGTGTGTGTGTGTGTGTGTGTGTGTTCAAATGTTCGATCGTTAATTGAACCAACTTCCCATCAAGCTAGAGCTCTGAAACCTTAGGAATCCTTCTTACTCGTCTAACAATGGTAGCCACATTTGGCAAAATACTGCCAAATAATTCTTGTCGCCAAGGGTGGTTGGGTTAAACTGCATTCCAACCATTTAATTTACTGGATGAATTAATTAATTTGAGTTAGTTTTAACGTTTTTATGTATTTCACTTGGTATGTGTCTGTCTGTGTGTGTATCAGTGTCATCAAATTTTCTATTGTTAATTTAACCAACTTCCCATCAAGCTAGAGCTCTGAAATTTTGGGAACCGTTCTTACTTGCCTAACAATGCATTATTTAGATATTTGCTACCAGTTTTAACTAATATTTCAATAATTTTTTAAAAAAACTTTGCCACTATATATAAACGTTGTTTTTAAAAACGTTGGTTTTTATCTTGAATTATTTCTGTCTTCATTACATTCAATCCAACTTCACGAGTTGTTCATTTTCTATTACTTTTATACATTTGTAGTACTTTTCTTTGTTGTAACATTCGCTTCTCATTGTTCAGCTCCTGCACCATATTTCAATTTAATATGATAGTCAAAAGGTCGCTCTTTCTTGAATCCCAATTATCTTCAAAATCCTAGATAATGATTTAAATGTGAAATCTTAGCTTACCAAACCACTCTTTCTGATTTGAACAACTTCACACAAACAGCTGGTTCTTATAATAATAATTTAGCTAGAATTTTCCTCAATACACAAAATTAATTACGATGCTTCAATCCAAATTATAAATATCCATCAGCAAGTTGTGATCTTCTATCTCTCTTCATTTGCTTCAATTACATTTCGTTTATGTATCATCAACTTCAACTCATTTCCCTTTGCTTCTCTTGTCAACTAACCTACCTAATCATGCTTTGTTTGGGCTTGGAAGAAATTGAAATTTTATGTAATTCAAATTATCATAAAGTCCCCGAGGTTAGTGAAGAGAAACTCGCGAATAGCCCGAAGTCACAACTTCAATAAATGGCTTTCTGAAACCAAACACATCATTTTTAATAGCTACAGTTCCCAATATTGTATTCATAAGGTTTAATTAATATGCAGAATGTGTTTTATCGGAATATTCTGGGTTATATCATAGTTATCAATAGTTAAAGCTTCACGATACTCCCTTGTTTTGTATGTAAGGTATATATAGTATGTACTGAATTTAAAGAAGATCCAGAAAAGGTTAAGAGACTTTATTTTGTTTCTAGTGTCCTCTTATGAATACACTATATTCCTTGATTATTATCAAGAAAAAAAACCTAATTCATATGCAGGATCAAAAGTAACGTCGAAGCAAGCGCTTGAAAATATTTAATAATATAAATTTTAAATACCTTATGTGCTGACACACTTTTTCTGTACATAAAGTTGTACAAATATTTCAATTATTCATTTGAAAACAAAATTATACTTTATCCATGTGCATAAAGTGTCACCTGTTTTAACCAATACCTATTAGGTTCTAAACATTTATCTGTAACAATTTAAGGGAAAAGTCGTTTTTCCTGTACTCCAAATTGAAGTAATAATAAAACAAAATGTGTTCAATTTTCAAGTGTAATATGTTACAATTATGAAAAAAAACCTGAATATTAAGTTAAGAAAAGAGCTATTGATTACCTAAGTAATTATTCCGGTCGCATATTTTATTCAATATTTTTTCTTTTATTTAAATTACTAATAAGAGTTAATTAATGAATTTTTTGCACATCATCTTTAAGAAAATATTTTTCATCCTATCGATACGAAAATTCTTTAATACCTTTACACAGATAATTTTGTTAAGTTTATTCTTTAAACTGTTTATTTGCTTTTAATTTCTTAGGGTTACTGTAATTAGGGATTTTTTTTGCACGTAATTTGTATTTTTTAAAAATTTTTTAGCTGTACGTAATGAGCTTTAGTTACCCAAGAATAAAAATAACTTAGAATTTTTTAATATGAAGCGAACGATCGCTTATATTAGTGTGAAAATAAATACAATGTGTACAATAAGATATAAAGCATTACACATTCTTATGAAAGGTTTTGCTTTTAACAAAAATTTACTTTAAAACTATTGAAGAAAAAATATAAAATCGCTCCAAAAATAAAACTTTTTACTATACATATAGTTTATTATTTTAATCAATATTTTAATAAGATTTCAAAAAAATTACCTATTTAGATACTCATAAAATAATTTTTTGAAACTATTGTGAGGGACTTGCTCTTTTTTATAACCCTTTTAACATATTTTAGCATACTGGGGAAGGAAACTACGCCAAATAATTTTGTTACGACTGTGAAGTATGCCTTAAAAATGTTAACAATTATCCAGAAGATTCATAGAGCAAAAGCAAAACAGTTAAGTGCTCACAGAATTTTTACTTCGGGGAGATACTTTGTTTCTTGGCAGAGACGAATATGTTTGGAGAAGAAACTACAACTCACTTCTGTGAGAAGTTAATTTTAAAAACATGAACAATTTTTCAACAGATTCATAGAGCAAAAATAAAATAATGAAATGCTTACAGAAATTTTACTTCAGAGAAACAATTTGTTGCATTGTAGAGACAAATAATGTTCTAATCGCTTGCAATGGAGACGAATAGTTTCCATGTTAACCTTTTTTTTCCCCCCGAAGTCTAGGAATACCTTTAAAAACCTTAATTTATTAAAAAAAAAAAAAAAAAAAAAAAAGAATTTGACAAAAGATTGTATGAGATTAAAAAGCATTTTAAGCCATAATTTACATGCAAATAAAAAAAATGAATAAATGGTAAGTTGTAAGAATATTATTCTAAATACTAAGGTAAAGTTTATAGTAACTCAGCGTGCTAATTTTAAATAACATAACATATAAATAGTGCACTTTCTTGTAAATGAACGAAGAGATATATGCCAGAATGAAAATATTTTTTTAAAAATATGCGAATAACTGTTTTTACTTTCGTACCCTCTATGAATCTAATCGATCTATTTATATATTATTTTTCGTGATATCGCCCGTGAGCCATAATTAAGACATCTTCTACTTTAAGTATTCCTCAAATAGATAAATTCTCTTAGTTTATAAATTGCTTAGACTTGAATAACTGTTTCTTCCCTTAACAAAAAAAAATGACATATTACACGAGTGAATCTTATCGACTCATATCCTTTGTGGATAGAAATATGTATAGCAATAAAATTAAAGTTTTCAGATAGTCTAAATTTTAAATAATGCTCATTATATGTCTCTGGATGAAAATTTTTCTTATTATTTGATTTTCAACAAAATATGTGTCATGTTTCATATGAGCCGAAAAAGAATAAATCAATTATCTTCCTTTCAACTATGCACTCTGATGCCAAAGAGTCAAATTAGAAAGAACAGAAAACTGATATAATTTCATATTGCATAGATGATTATAACTAAAGGTGAAGTTGGTACTATTAGGTAAATTAGCTACCACGTATGCAAGCAAAAGCACACAAGGAGATGGTCTGTGTATTTATTCTCCAAAATAATTCATCTGGCTGTAATAAATGCGCTTGTTGTTTTTATGTTAGTAAATCCTTCTTACAATCACAAAACACTATACTAAGAATGCCTTTTCTGAAAGAAACTTAGAAAACAGCTGATTAAAACTCACAGAAATGTTAGTATGAAAAAATATCGCAGAAATTACAAAATAGAAATTGGCAATTACACCCGAAAAAAACTAGAAAATATCAGAACTCCTAAAAGAGGAAGGTACAAAGAATTCGGTCCAAAGACAAATAAGAAACGTAAATGATGTGTCCTTTATCTTATTTAAATCTTATTTGTCTTTTAAAAATGTAACAAGAATAATGGATGTAAAGTACACCAAATTTATAATTCAAAAAATTCTATTACTTCTCTTGCTTTTAATATACAAATAAGAGATTGAACAGCTATAAGGAGAGAGAAGCAAGAAAAGGAATAGAAGAGTTATAAAAAATATGAAATTCATTGTTTATGTAAAAAAAACACAAAAATAAATGAAATAAGGCTATTTGAAAATATTAAATACTTTTTTTTCTTAGACTTAAAATAAATTTTATTTGGATTTGCTAATTTCATTTTAACATATGTTAACATTTTTTTTCAACAAAATTTTCAAATTCGAAATTAATATGAGTTAGCATGAAGTAACCGTACTTCCGGTCCCCAAACTCCACAGAAGCAATTACTATCAAGAAAAGAAAATACTCTCTTTGAATTATTAATGTATTTTTATTTTCACAAGTACAGCATTCTAATGTACAAAAATATTACCAATGTTAACAACAAAAAGAATAAAAATAGACGATCCTGTCATAATAATCAATTATTAAATTAAATATTAAAATAAGAGCAAACGATAGATTATTAAAGTAGGCAGTAATATTCTTTTAGGATATTAAAATACAAGCAAACGATAAAATATTAAGTTAAATACAGCTTAGCAAACCAAAATACCTTAAGCGAACTAAATGTCCTTATTATATTCATAATGTATTATAATTTCAATATTTTGAGCATAACATCCTGTATCTCTTATTTTATGCCCAAGCATTTTTAATGATAACATTTTCTCAAAACTGCAACATGTTAGCACATGTTAATAGACCACACATGGTCTAAAAGCAAAATGTAAAATACAGGCAAAATGTAAAATTTCTTCAACGGAGTAAGATGTTCGAAGGCTTTGATGTGAAACAAGACTGACTCTACGTTATATATTATCCAAAAAGGAATGCGTTCAATTAACAAACAATAATAATCTTATGAAAGGTTGCTGATGTTCTTCCACGGCTACTAAATACGTAAGAATGACCGGTGTACGAAAAATTACCGTACTGACGATTCGCGAGTTTAATTGCTACAAAAACAAAACTTTTGAAGCAATTATTGTTACCCTTATTATGAAAATACTTCTAACATAGAGTAGAAAGAAATATTTTGAATTTTCATTTTCAAAAAATATACACTATAGTCTCCCTTTTTTTGGAGACATGCTGAACTAGCTTGTACATATTTCGAAAAATGCGTCTTAAGATGCTGGTAATGACTTCTTGTATCCTTTGAGCAGTGGTAATCTTCAGATCATTTGCTGTTTGGGCATAATATTCATAAATTTTCTTCCCTAAACATTCTCACAGAAAAAGCCAGGGAATACTCAAATCCGATTAACGAGATGGCCAAAGAATTTGCGAGATGAGTCCGTCGCAAAAAATAATCTTGAAGTTGCTTATAGTTTCATAACTCGTATGACATATTGCACTGTATTCTTGCACCAAAAATCTAGATTCCCTAATTTTTTCCATTAGAATGCGTAAAGAACAAAGTTTATGAAATTAATCCCCAAACAATAGATGATCTGAAAACTGCAAACACTCAATGGGTACAGGAAGTCATTCCAGCATCTTAACACGCGCAAGCGATGTAAGTTTTGCCTCCAAGAAAAAGGCATATGTTTTAAGCATTTGCGGCAATTATAAGTTCCAAACATTTGTCCATCCATGTTATATTAGAAGCTCAATTTCCCCATTAGCATAAGAATAATTGGTTTAAAATTTCCATAGCCTAAAAAATTATTGAAGCCTGCCCGTGGTCTTATTACTCGTATAACAAACAAACACATTCTCTGACCCTTCCAAAGAATGAAATATTTTCATTTATTTAGAAATCTGCTGTAGAACTGGTTTAATTTTGTACTACTGCAATGAATGCAATTGTTTTTCCAAACATAATATTTTATCATAAAGGAATCTGGAGTTGGTCCTCGTAAACATAGTAAAGAGATGTTTGGAAATCATCATCCATTAATAATGGTTTGTATTGCGATTTTATGCTCTCCATTTTCGAAAGTGTCCGCTCGCATTATACAGTATTTCCAAATACTGGTGCAAGTTCACGAGTATTTGATTTGTATTGCGTAAGATATTCATAAAACTTTGAGTTAGATTCATTTTTTTTAAATATCCTCTAATAAATAATTATTTAGCTGATCAGAGTTACTTCCAATTGAAGGTTTGACGAAATCTCTTCTCAATTATAGAGCCAAATGGATTCTGAAATACGAAAATTTCTTTATCACTTGCATTAAGATCCGGAAAATAATTTTATAATTATTTTATACATATTAGTAGTTACAGCATGTAATATTTTATTTATTCATTTAAATTTTTTTTCATATAAATATACTATTAACCCGTGAGCTGGATAAAAAAAGGGGGTTAGATTTGTCCGTGGGTCATGACCCCTGCTGTAAATAATCAGTATGTATCTTACACAAGTAAACAATATTTTGCCTTTCATTTAATGTAATATATTGCATGTCGGGATTTTGAAAATAAATTCAACTTAAGGATGTGATAACCACAGAAAACTTGTCGACTAGGGTATTTGCAGTAATTTAGTTATCAATTACATGATCAAACAAGTTTATTTTTTACGTGAATATTTCTATATTTTATACTTCTGAAAAAAATTGAATAATCCTATGCATGATTAGCCAATATGATTACATGTTGTGTTTGTAAGTAATTTTGAAGTATATTTAATTGTTTTCTTTCCCAATCCTTCAAAGTACTTTCTGTCTTTTTTATCATTCTCTTAAATCAGTAAAATCTGGATTTCAATGATGAATTGTCGTTTTCTAATTATACCTGGAAAAAAACACAAATTTTCGTTAAAGTTAAAGACATTTTATAACCATATCGGTACATTAATCAACTTTATGCAATTCTTCCATTTTTGATGAATCACGAGAAATACACCTTTTATATTGAATTATCGCCTATTTTACTTGCATGATTTAAAGTCCTCATTATAAAAATAATAAAAATAAAATAGATATTTCGCTTGAGTCGAAGAAAAGGAAAGACGCTTACTATTCTTTCTCTAGATAAGCAATTCTTCCTTTTCATAGGTAATTCTTTTTCAGATTAAAAAATTATATGGGAGAAAAAGAGGAAATATGTAATTATATTATAAGAACAAGCTTCGAGATCAAAAGTTATGATCTCAGGAAACAATTATTCCATCCTTTACTCCATCCTTAATTACTTTTTTATTGATCTTAAATGACTTTTCAAGCAATTAAGATGTACGAGTTTTGACAATAGTCCTAGTCAAAAGGAAACAAAAAAAAATTAATAATAACCAGAACCTCACGCAAAGCATCAATTAACTTGAGATCAAAACAGAAAGTTTTTGTTCGCTTTAATTTTTACTTAGGAGGTGAATTTTCTCTCTCTCTCTCTGCATCGAAAAAAGAAATGTAAACTAGAGAAGTATTGTATATTTCAAAGATCAATACGATGAAATTGATTTATGAACTGTTTTTATTCTCTTCTCTTATATATAATATATATACAATATCCATCTTAATGTTATCACATCGAATTCCGATTTGATAACTTTCAATGATTAGTGATAAAGATCGAAAGATGAAACTGTAGAGTCCGGTGATGTTTCTTTGATTAACTTCCAAGTATATTCAAGGATTAAAATCTGACTCTACCAAACAGTAAAAACTTGCAATTGTAAACCTCTATCTTATTTGAGATAAACAGAAAATAACTAAATGTAAATATCAAAAACGAGTTGAAATTTGTAACTAATGCCAACAAAGTATCCTTAAGAGGCGATGTTTCTTTGATTAACTTCCAAGTGTTCAGGGATTTAAAGTTAGCTCTACCAAATGGCAAGATCTAGCAACGTTAAAGCCTCTATCTACTTGAGGTAGAAAGGAAATAACTAAATGTAAGTGTTGAAAAGAAGATGAAACTTGTAACTAAAGGCGGCACAGTTCCTTTAAGAGGCGATTAATTAACTTCCAAGTGTTCAAGAATTAAAACTTGGTTCTACCAAACAATAAAAACGACAACCATAAGCCTTTATCTACTTGAGGTAAACAGAAAATAACTAAACATAAGTGGGAAAAAGATAAAATTTGTATTAAAAGGTGACACAAAATATCCTTAAGAGACGATATTTCTTTGATTAACTTCCAAGTGTGTTCAAGCATTAAAATCTGACTTTACCAAAAACTAAAAACTAGCATCGGTAAATCTCAATCTAAGCGAGGTGAACCTAATGTTAGTGTTGAAAAGAATATGCAATTTGTAACTAAAAAATGTGACACAGTATCCTTAAGAGAATTTTTTTATTTGGAATTTATAAGAAAATATTTATGTGTTCAGCATATTTAAACACACATAAAATATGCATATCAAAAAGTAAAAGTTCATTTTCCTACTAATAGTTATTGAAAACTTTTATTTTTTAAAAAAAATTTATACATTCCTATTCCACATAATATTTTAAAAGTTCCACAACCTCTACAAATTTTAGTGTTTTTTTAAATTCTCAATTTCTTAGAACTATTTCTAGCAACTCTGTGTATTAGAATAATTGATTGTATTCGAATAATTTATAGCTTTTACGAAAAAAGTTCGATCAAACATTACGAAAAACAGTAAGAAAACAGCAATATATAATTTTTTATATTGGTTAGAAAAAATGCCTGGATATTTTAAATACAGGACTATCATGGGAAAATAAAAAGCTCAAAAAAAGCAGTATAAGGTTTTGAAGATGAATGAAATGATTTGGCACACTGCTATGAAAAATTTAAGTTACTCACTAAATATTCTAACAAAGACTATAAGATTTTGTGCAGATTTTAAAACTGTCTTATAATTAAAATACGGCAATAAATGTTTTTCCATATTTTGGTAATTTCAGTAAATGTCCCTTAAAATTTAACTAACTTATAAATCCAGACCGGGATCTAAATCAGCATTATCTACAATATAAAATTAAGTGCAAGTTAAGACTTAAATTCAACTGGTCCTAACTTTTTAATTATTTTTATCGACTGCTTCGATAAGTAAAGATGAGAATTTTTGATTCTAATGAATATCGATTTATAAATCGAATATCTTATAATTGATTCATAAGTACAAAAATGGCAATATAAGCTAGATAGAAAGATAAAAATACAGTTAAATAAAAAAAAATTAGTTTCTAGTCCATTTGAATGCAGAACTCGATAACAAAACTGACTTTTTTTTAGTTAGTTGAAAAATTAAAATTTTCAATGCGATTAAATTCGTAATCTTAATTTGTTGTTGTTATGTCCATCTATGATCTAGAGTATAGATTAACTTAGAAGATCTAGAGCATAGATTAGCCCAAGTGAAAAAAAGCTCCATAGAAGAAGGGTGCCGTGATCTCAAAAGAGGTTGGACTTTTACCTGTTATTCCATGGAAGGTGCTTTAATTCCCTTCCACCACTCAATGGAAGATCCAATGGAAACATTCCCCAATTCAGACACCGGTACTCGACTTCTAGAGGAAACAAACTCTGCATGAGTTATTCTTCTTTAACTTAAAAGAGTTTTTTTTTTTAAACTCACAGATTTGAAACAGATGAAACAGATTTTTTTTTCAAAGTGTGCATTTCACTATCTCTAAAATTATTGTTATGGAATATCACAGTTAACGACTAGCAAATGGACAAATAATTGCAAATCTTTGAGTTAATTGTTTGATTTACTAAACAATGATGGTTTCTACCCCTTATAACCTATATCTTAAATATTATTGCTTTCAGTATTATTAAGTAATCTGGAATTTAAAAAAGTATTCTCTTATTTTAAAATATGATTCTGGAGTGAAGACCAATTATTTTAAAGAACAGTATAAACGAAAAGAAATTAGATGCGTTCATTAATGAATAATAAGAGAAAAAATGAGTTGAAAACATTCAACGGGTTAAATTAACCGAATGCAAAGAAACAGGTTAGTGGAGAAGAGAATGAGAGCACTGAACAAATGAAAAAGAACAGATGAGTTACTTGCTGCCGAGTTTCCTGCTTTCAGCATTGAGGAAAAGTGGTACGGAACAGGAAATAACAGGTTTCTGAAAAGCATTAAGCAGGGTATTAAAACTCTTTCAGATGAACGTGTTCTAAAGAGCAAGTTGTCCCTTTTATCCTTATCCTAAACTGCAAAGAAACTGTTTTGTAACACTAGAAAATGCACCGCGTTTCGATACATAGAACCCTTTCAAGAAGTGATATTGGACTCGCAGTAGAATCGATACAACAGAATAAAATCATATTATGTTACGTAATAAAAATAAGAGCGTACTTCTCAAAATTGTATAGTTTAATCCGTTATACTGTGGACATAAATTAAGAAAAACAAGACGTATGCAAATAAACAAGAATAATCTTAATACACGACAGAAACAACATCCAGCGCTTTTCTTTCAGATTATTCTCAGTATCCACAAAAGGACAAAAAAAACCCATTAAATCATAGTGTTTTTCGAGTGGCATTATCTTAAAAGTATCTTATATATTGCTATAATATCTTAATAAGAAGTTAACGGCAGCCACTGGATGTTTCAGGCAAGCGCGAATATTTTTCAGTATGTTGTTATTCTTCTGTGTCTATGCTTTTGTACAAAGTCTAGAACACTTCTGGTAAAACTGGCCAATAAAACATTGATCTTTTAATATGCATTTACATTTTTGATAAAATTTTGTCAAATATTTCTTGTTTCTCTTTCTTGTATTTTGTACAAGAGATGGAACATGTACCTTATGGGACTTGTATACCTCCGGATCCAGATTGAGTCTTTTTTTCCCTTCATTTTGAAGCAGTAAATCGAATAATCTAGTATGTGTAGCATTTACATCTTTACATCACAATATTATACAATAAGAAATAATAATAACAGTCACATCCTTTGACAAAATGATAATGTTTTAAAAAGGAAAAGAAACATGTCAATTTTTGACTGGTTTTTGATTGTCTAGAGTAATTCGTTTCTATTCCTTTTATAACTCGGCTTTCCAATTATTTCATATAGCTAAACATAACATTACGTCTTTGAGTTTGTCAGTTATTACCTTATCAGGCATTTTTAGAGCAGCAGTTCTCAATTTTCTTCAACTAGAGAAAGGTTTTCCATGGGAGACAATTTTTTCCTGACTAATAGATTAAGTTTTGTAATATTATTCTAATTTATTCAAATTTGCAATTTACGTGTGGAAACTATTTAAGAGTAGAAATATTTACCCAACTCTTATAATGAATTAGATTTAAGAACGATATTTATTCAGATTTATAGAGTAATGTACAACGGAGAAATGTTAACTCTTTCTCATCCAGCAATTGCACTGCATTCAATACCATCTCGAATGGGTCGCGTCTTCCCACTTTTTTTGCCGACCTGCGTCTCACCTCGATTGTTTTTGTTGTTTCTGCTCTCGCCACACACGCTTTGGCTGGGGGGGGGGGATCCTTCACGATTCTTCTGATGAGGTTAGTCTCGAATGCTTGCACTTCTAGGTTGATGACCTCTAAATGGGGATAGAAATAATCTGTATAACAACACTCTGGGTATGGGAAGGGGAAGTCAATTATTACTCCTTCATACATATAATTCCCATAATTTTAAAAAAGATTTTAATTTAACCAATCCTTTTTCATCCAATTTAAAATCAGTATAAATTTATATAAAGATAACAGTACTTCACCTAAACTCATTTACATGACAGTATGCTCCTAAAAATTTCTTGTAAGTAAAGTTTTTTACATTACAAAATATTTTAATTATGAAGGAATAAAGATATCTTCCCTCTTAAAAGAAACAATGAAGACTCTATCTAAAAACATTATACGGTTCTCGAGGCAAAACCTTATTTTAAAATTCACATGAAAACCGTTTTATTTTCGCAAAATTTTTCAACGAGAAAATCACACAATTAATAAGATAGAGAATACTCTTACACAAGACAAATCTCTTTCAATGTTCGTTCTCTATAATTTATATTCTAAACTCTACATACAAAAAAATCCGTCATAGTTTCTTCGCCGAGGTAGGAATAAAACGAAAATTGATTCCAAATTTAAAATATAAACAAAATAATGAAAATAAGTCTACATCAATGCAGTAAGGCTTATAAATTTGTATTGATATTTAATGGAAAACATGCATATATGCACTGGTTTACAAAAATTAAAGAAAAATTACAAAAAAAAAGAATACGAGCTCGTATCTCGCTCAAAAATAAATCATACCGTATTAATTTTGATGGTTTTAAATAAAATATGATGAGTAAAACAGAAATATGCAAATTAGTGACACAGCAATCGAAATTCGTTATCTTTAAAATGCAGAAAAAAGGCATGCCAGAGGTTAAAGCTGCAGATTTCGCTATGATAGTGGAATAGGAAATCTGGGATAACCAACTCGTTACATCGACCTCGAAACATTATTTTCTCGAATTAATGCGATGGAGAGCCATTGGGAGACAAGTCAAACTCAGACAAAGCTAAATGTGAGTTCTTCAATTGATCATTGATTTTGGTAACAATTTCAAACAACTGGTTTGGTTGAGCCTTCTGATTTTCATCCAGAAGTTTCAGCCTAGGTTGGCCAAGCCCTGCTACAAGCATCTATAACTGATATTTGGAGTTATGTGCAGGAAAGAATAAAACCAGAAACTCACATCACTTTCAACCTCTTTTGCTGTAGCCAGCGTAAGGTTGTTGTCAATGTCTACTGTGCTTTAAAGGCTTCACGAAGGTGGTTTTTACTCGAGCCATTTATGTGCCGCTCACCTCATGTTACTGGAGGGAACGTTTGAGATGACCACGTCGACAAATCCACTAGACGGCTGATCAATGGAGGCAAGTCTTACTCACGGATAAATCCAGGCTTAGCCTCCGAACCAATAATAGGCGTTGTTTGATTTGGAGAAAACAGGAGACACGATATCATCCATCAAACATCCGTGAAAGAGATTCATACGGAGAAGGTAACGTCTATGTTAAAGGTGATATATCTTTGGGCGGAAGCACAGACTTTTATGTCTTTCCACGTGAAACCATTAATGCTCACGTCTACAGAAATGATATCCTTGATGCTTATGTGGGCTCTTATGCCGGTGTAATAGGTAGTGATTTCCTGCCACAGGACGACAAAACTCAGCCACACAAGGCTCGCGTTGTTGAAGATTATCTTCAGCACCAAATAATTGATGGAATAGCCAGCTCTATTACTAGATATGAATCTCATCGAGAAAGCTTGGGAATCTTTAGTAAGACGTTTAGCTACTCTCAATTCTCCTCCTCAAACCTTAGCCATGCTTACAACTGCTTAGCGAAAACTATGGTGCTCACTTCCCACTAAACTCATAGATCTCATAATTGCTGTATCCCATCACTGCTTCTAAAGAGGATCGTATTCCATATTGAAGACACTTTTCCTCAATCAAACTGGTACATTTCATTTGTTAATTTTATGTTTGTACATAATTGTCTGGTATTTCATTTTCATATTATTTTATACCTTACTATATATCGTATACTGTGACAAGTTTCATTACTTACTTGATGTAGCTTTTTGGGTAATCGCTATTTTCATATCTCCTTAATTTTTGCAAATCAGTATATAATGAAATACAACAGTTTAAAAATATATTCGTTTCAACTGTTTGTTAAGAATTTTATTCAAAAGTTATGTTATTCTTTATCAGTTTCTGACAATAAACATGGAAGTTTTCGTGAGACAGCTATATCACCAGAGCTATTGAACATGTTCTTGTTTTCCTTGACTTTCATCTCAACTTGTAGAATAAATTCTGTAAAATTTTCAATCTTGTCTTAAGTTTTGGACTTTTTCTCAGCAGAATATGTAGACTTTTGGCGTGAATAAAGAAATTACTTTGATATTCCGATTATCGTTTACAAAACCGCGTGCAAGGTTTATGTCTATTCCAAAATAGCGAATAATTTTATCTTCCCGTTAATTTTCCTTTTTTTCTTTCATTACTATTTTTTTAAAAAAATTAAAGTTATCAAATATACTCATTCGCTTAAAAATATTGAACTTAATTTTTACAAACTAATTAACATATATTAACTATTATTTAATCTCTCAACGTTTAATTTCTTCTTTTACGCTATTTTATCAACTTCCCAATTATTATAGTCAAGTCATTTTTCTAATTATCTTTGAAAATAAAAATACCATGAATGCCAGTTTATAACTGGCCTTAGTTCAAACTGCCATTAGCTTCATTAGCCATCATAAAAAGTAACTCAAACTACAAATATGGGGGAGGAGGTAATACATTTGTAACTTTTGCTTGCTTGTAAATACATTATCATGATAATTACATGTATAGTTACACAATAATTATTTCATACCGAATATTATTTAGAGGTCATTAATAATGTATTATGCGAGCATTTACAATGGGAACTTTAGCATTTAGTGTACAAAAACATTTACTTTGGGGGGAAAAAAAGTGAAAAATGATACTCAGTGTTGTTAAGATAAGACATAAATTTCAATTGTTTATCTAAAAAATTCAGTCGTGTGTTGTTCGTCCAAAAAGTTTTCTTCTGAACTTATGAGGTAAGAGCTATCATTTTCCTTTTAATTTTACCCAACTGACCATTTCGTAATCTGGCCTAGTTTCCAATCCCTTGTTACTTGATTTTAGATGTGAATTCAACTATAAATATTTATATACTTATTATTGTACATATAAGTTTCAAATATTTCAGAGTTCGAAAAAACAGATTCGTATTATATTCATATAATACGAATATACTCTTCGGAGCAATATTTTAGAACAAACAAAGCTCGTATAATCTTGTGTATTTCAAATATATATTTAATTTAATGTGTTAGAATTGAAGTAAATTATTTCAACCTTTTTTTTTTTTTTGTTTGGTTGTGTATTCGCTTTATATTTTGGTCCTTTGTATAGTTTTATTCTCCTTACGCTTAATAATGAATAAAACAATAGTTATTTGATAAAGTTTTATATACTTCTAGTTGGATTTTGTATGATGCAGTTTTTAAAATTGTAACATTTTTTCTTAAAAGTACCTAAGCACATTCTCAAATTTCAGTAACATGAATAATGGAGAATCATAGACAAATAGAATAATAAACAATTTAAATAAAGTTCAGCTAAGAAGTGATTTTTTTTTTGTTAAAAAAGTTTTTGAGTAATATTTATAAGAAAAACGGGAGTAATAAATTACATTTAAAATGTTATAACGTTCTAAACATAAAAACTATTTATATAACAAAATAATTTTGAATATTTTTGAATATTTAACATTTCTTCATTTTATGATTGTGTTTTTTCAAAGATCATCGGAATATTGAGCTCTAATTCAGATTTGAAATATCTTAATTAGCAACAATAAATGTACATGATTATCTCTTGTATATTGTTTTATGTTTACTATAATAACATATAATAGTTATTATCTTTTTATTTATAACAGTAATATATAATAGATAAAAAAAAATTTAAGAAATCTAAATGTAGCTGGTGAATAAAATTACATTTTTTTAGTTTGCTGATAAATTATTTATTATCATAACAAACCAATAAATAGTATAAAGCTTTTTAAAGATATCAGACATTTTTAGTACTTTACTCTAACTCTTCATATGTACATTCAAATACAGGGAATTGTCTGTACATTGATCAATTATTGGATTGTAAAAAACTAGCCAATAAATAGATTTGAGCTAACTGGCCAACATACAGATGTTTTTAACGTATGAAACAAAGCTTACCTTACAGGCTCATATAAAAAATACTTTTCGTCTGATACTTTAGCTTCGCTATCATTTATTTGTGTCATCAGAACTCAATAAAAATTCAGTCACCAAATAATCAGTCAAAGGAGTAATTAGACATTCAGATCTTTAAGCTATGTTTATTCTTATCTAAAAATGTTCGAAAATCGATATTTGTGTTGCGAATGTGTAAATTAAATTTTCTCGCATCCTCAACTAAACGTTAGTTGAAAATTCTACTCATCTTAGTAATTTCAAAAGTTGATCCAAGTCAGGAACAAATATGCAGGATTCACTTTCTATTTTATTTTCCATTGATCCTTTAATCTCCTGGCGTTAAATGTCAAGTACTTTAACTGCTTTTTTTAAAAATTCCAACTCCTCGTAGCGTTGGAACAGCTCCAATCTGGTGGTCTGTGCTTTCCGATCACTCACCTTCAGTAAAGCAAAGCTAAGTTACAAAGTTATTCACAAATTGAGGTTCTAAAACATGAAAACATCTTATAAGATCCAATAAAATGAATACGCACTGAAAAACCCCGTTACGCCGCTGTCTTGTACAGTTTTACAGATATGTAACATTGTACGCAATTAAAACACGATAAAGTCTATCTCGTGTGCACATATTATTCCTTAATAGTATCAATATTAACTTTTTTTATTATTTTTCCTTAAAAAAATGGAAAATACACCATCTAAGTCTGTTTCTTATTCTTAATGCAAAAGTATGAGGAATCGCCTCTTTCAACTCTGACTCGTTTAAAAATTTTGCTCCAAAAGTTGAAATCAAACACATTGTCAGAGCCACGATACTTTAATTTGATTTGATTTCTTAACATTTATTAGTATGATCTAAAGCTATTTAATGTTTTTAGCTATATTCATTTTCAGTAACTATGGGATACAATTATAAATCAGACAAGCCCTTCAAATTGAAAGAAAAGAAATTTTCAACTCTTGGTTAAAAAAAAAAATAGAAGTCAGATCTTCTTCAGAATGATACAATAATAAAATATGGATGCCATAATAAAATGTGTGTCTTCCAGATTATTTATAAAATGATAAACGAAATTAAAAAAATTTTCGAATTTCAAAGCATTCTTTTTTACAACTATTGATTCGAGTTAAGAAAGGTTTAAATTCACTTAATCTTATTTTCTTCTTATTGACAATTGCTTCATTTAAATCTATCTAATTTATCAAATCGAGAAAATGCTTTAAAAAATGTTATTCAAACTGCGATATTATAATTTATAGTGCCATAGAATATTTAAAGTTCTTTGAAATAAATTTAAACGATATTTTTGTTTTTATTCTAACGTTTAATGCTAAACATAATTATTTTAAATTTACTTATTGGACAACCACATCAAAGTTATTTATTCGGAAGTATAAAAAAAAACCATTAAACGATTTCTGTATCGGTTACAAAACGTACAAACTATTCCGTAAATAAATTAAAACGATCTATTTCAAAATAATTTTTTATATTCCTTATACTGAAGTTAATAGAAGCTTCAGAATTGACCACTTCTATATGTTACTCAGTTTTTTCTTTTTTGCTATTTGAGCTGATGTACAGAATTAATTTACAATTGGTATAATATCTGTGACTTCACCAGCTGAATCTATGTTACAACGTGGTGGCAGATGGTGTGGATTTTGTTTCTTATATACATTATTTTATTCTTTTATTTTTCCATATAATTACCTCCCATTATATTAGATCTAACATATTGTTTTTTAACTTGAGTGTTAAAGTTTTTAATGAAATCAATTTAATCTTAAAGTTTTTAAAATACTTATTATAAATCAAAATTCGATGTTCATATGAATAAATACGGACGATAAATAAAAGTCACAGTACACTTCTTATAACAAAAAGCAGTTTTAGAAAATAGTTGAAAATTATCTGTTTTTCGTATCAGCTTTACATTTACCTCAATACCATAATCAAATGCATCACAAGACTTCCGAACATAAATTGAGTTTTAATGTTCCATTTTAATTATACACTGGTGTCCAAAGTTAAGTAAAATTCATAAAATACGAAAAAATGTGAGGAAATATTGATGAATTTATTCGGAAAAACTTGTGGAGAATCATATGTTAAAGGTAAAACTTTATCTGTATGCAAACCATTTAAATCGGCCTCTCCATATGCAAGACACATCGGAATGCAGATAAACCCTCTCACTAGACATAAGCAGTTCAAACAGGACGCATGCGCTTCATGTGTGAAGGAACGTTGCTAATGATTAAACAAAACGAATGAAAGCACAAAAACGATAACTGGACATGTCTGTGAAATGAAAAATTATTGGAATGCTCGATTTCGGATGCATACAAACCGAAGTCGAATTTACCATAGTGTGTGATCTCAAGATTGAGACAGAGGTTTCAATATGCGAGAAATATTAACCAACGACCATTACCAGCTCGGCTAACAGTCACAACCATTCGCCAAGGCCAATATCTAGCAATAACTGCACTACGTCAAAGGACACATGTGTGCACGAGAATTATGTTAAACAACTCTCTCAATCTCTAGAGGGGTACGAGTTTCCAGACAAATTGTTTACAAAAACGTAATAATGTTGGTCTCTATGCCTGATGACCAGCAATTTGCATTTTTTTAAATGCATGCATACGTTTTTTTTTTTTTTTTTTGAACTGGAACATCAGCACTGAAGTTTGGAAAAAAAGAGTCTATTTGAGTACAGTAACGAATCTCACTTTAGTCTGAGAACTGAATCTCATCGGTTAAAGATATGACGAGAACATGGAACTCGTTTTAACCGGGAAACATCATGCAAAGATATAATTTATCGTCAAGAAGAATCATGATATGGGCAGGTATCTTACTGGATAATTTAACTGACCTTCATGTCTTTAAGATGGTGTGTATGTCTAACAACAGACGCAGAGATTAAGTTCTCGAGTCATGTTCACTTTTTGGAGGTGTTGTTGGTTTTAACTTTTTATTTATGGATGATAACAGGCCTTATCACCATGCTAGCGTGTTCGACGACTTCCTTGAAACGGAAAACATCCAACGCACGTCGTGGCCTACTCACTCACAAAATCTGAATCCTATCGAGCATGCTCGAGTTATGCACGGGAGACAACTTTCAGTCTTTAACGCATCCACCAAACTCCATTCCAGAATTTTGAAGCTCTTTGAATCCACAACTCATCCACAAAGTCAAAAAAGCATGGGATATCGATGTGCAGCGTGACTGGTAGTCAGAGGTAACCACACACCTTATCAAACTGCCGCAGCAGCATTTTACTTCATTTGTTTTTCACAAAAGCTTGACCTCCTCTTGTGACCTATTTTCTTTTAAAATGTTTTTTATAATAAAAAGTGACTATTAACATTTTCTATCACATTGTTTGTTAATTTTATAATCGTTTTATACTTGCATATCACGTTTCCTTCCTTTCCAAATTTAGATTTCCTTCATTATCCACATGATTATGATTTATGATTAACTTAAGGACATCAGTCTGCAACTAAACTAATCAATTCTAAAACTGCAAAAACTGGAGCTAAGTTTCATTATCAGACACATATTTTTAAAATTTCATAAAAGAATAATATATACATTCTATAACAAAAAAAATACCGACACACCAAGAAGGAGTTACTCAATTGTAATGAAATTTCATATGCGGAGGCATTTGAGCCAAACAAGCAAATGATTAAAGTTTAATGTCCAATGAAAAATAGTGGGAGCTACAGCACATCGGAACAGTGCACTCAGTAGATATACATATAAGATGCGTTTCTCAATCTAATGGTCAAATTTTCTGTTGCATTGCGATTTAGGATACCTTTCAACGACTGAAAAAATTCCACGAGGCAAATTCGAGCTCATTACGAGCAACTGTCAGAGTTTGAAAGAGGTTGTATCATTGGATTGAAAGAGGCAGGTTGGGCGAATAGGAGAATAGCTCGTCATATGAAGTCGAAGTGATGCGGTGATTAGAAGACCGCTACGCCCCCTGTCACTCACGCCTGCACATTGTCGAGCCCGATTACAGTGGTGCTTGGGTCGATCAGGTTGGAATGATGCTGACAGGAAACGTGTAGTGTTTAGCGACGAATCCCGCTTCCAACCGTGACCTGACGATCATCGAAGACGTGTCTGGAGACACCCAGGGCAGCGGGCCGATCCTGCTTTCACTATCGCACGCCACACAAGCCCTGAACCAGGAGTTATGGTGCCATTTCCCTTGAGAGCCAGACCCCTTTGGTCGTCCTTACAGACATACTTACAGCACAGCGGGACGTCGACGACGTTTTGAAACCCGTTTTGCTACCGTTCCTTTTGCAGTACCTTGGCCTTAAATTTCAGCAAGATAATGCCAGACCACATACAGCCCGTGTTTCTATGAACTGTCTTACAGCTTGTCAAATACTTCTTTGGCCATCCAAATCTCTTTCCAATCGAGCATGTCTGGGATATGATTAGTAGGCGACTGCATGTACTGGGGAATATTGATGACCTAACCCGACAATTGGAGCAAATTTGGCAAGAAATATCGCAAGAGACCATCAGGAAGTTTTATCACTCTATACCACGTCGTCGGGCAGCTTACAACCAGGCTGGAGGTGGGTCAACACCTTATTGAGCTCCTTACTTTGTAACTATGTAATTCTGAAATAAATCATTCATTTTTCCTGAAACTTTAATCATTTTCTATTCTGTACATAATTTTCCTATCCGCCAATTTTTTATCTCCTTTGTACAATTATTTCTCGGTGCGTCGTTTATTTTGTTACAGAGTGTAAATTTGAATTACTTGATCTGAAGACGCTACTTTTACGGATACATAATCAAGCCGATTAAATTTTTGAAAGACATGCGATTTCTTGCAAAATGTCTTAAATCAATTTTGCCTTAACAAAACGCACACAAATAAATAGTGTAAAACAATTATTAGAACAAGAATACCACTTTGCTTACTGAACATAAAATAAATGATATTATTACAATGGGAGTCGAAAATTTTTGAAACTGAATGATTTTTATGAAATTCCTTGTAACTCAGAACATGAACAGTCTTTAAAAAAATAAAAACAATGAATATTTAATAAGTATTCTAATCCATACTAAAAATTCAAACAGTATTTCAATTTGATGCGTCTGTTAATCACTTCAACAAATTTTCTAAAAGACCCGAAATCTTTTTTCTCAGATTGAGAATCGATTTCCGAAAATTAAATAAATCAAATCACTGTTCAGTAATTCATCATAGGTATCATACAAACATCAAAACCATTTTCACAAATAAAGTAAGTGAAAATTGCGGGAAAAAAACAATTTATTACGAGATTTTCATTCGAAACACACTAACGATCGCTGCCAACAAATGCAACAAAAAGTCATAATTTTGTGGAAGCAAGAATCAAACAATCCAAAAAAAACATGCACCGAGTGACATTCGGATAGTCAATAAGTAAACAGACAGGCAGCCCGAGCTATACACGGGGTAAGCTGTTAAGGGATAATAGAGTTAAATTTATTTGCTTTAAGAAAATTTCGTGATTTGTTGAGTTGTATGACTAGAATTGAGAGAAAGAGGCAGTTTTTTTTTTTTATTTCCATTTACTTTTGAAATAAAAACAGCAACGAAGCTAAAGTATTTTATGTTTTTCGCTAAGAATGATTAAACTACAAGGGAAAAAGTTCTTCATTAATAATTAATGATACTCTGTGCCACCAATTTGCATCCCACAATAAAAGATTTTGAATATTCTTCAATGTTGCTCACGAAAATAAAATATGTATATTAATCAATGCAGTTTATTATATCCCTAGATGGCCATTTGTGAAAATGTACAATTTGTTCCAGTTCCTTTTGGATGATCCACATACTGAGGCTCTATTGTATTCAAGTTATATAAAATAATAAATAATGAGTTTCTTAGCACAAAAAATACTTTTGTCGAAAAATAAATTTTAAAAAATTGCTTCAAAAGGTATAAAAGTCATTTTTTAGAGTAATTGGGAAGAGTAATGTAATTTTTTGTTGCTGATTTAAACATAGGCAAAATAAAAGTTTAAAAAAAAAGAATTTAATGTAGCAAAAGATAAGATAAGGGGAGAAAACGAAAACTGATAGCACGAAAATAATGCCACATTCTCGGAAACAGACTGAGGTCTAGATTAGAGATCTAATGTATCATGGGACATCAGAGCAATGTGTTCCTTTTCTTTCCTCCATTTTTTGAGTCATGTTTTAGTTTCTCTTGCTTTAAGTTTTAAACAAAGCCCATTAAAGTACCTTTATCAGTTCTCCGTTTCATTCTCAAAGGCTTCTTATTTTGAAGTGTTAAAATGGGGATGTTGAGATATTGTGAGAGCAACCTAAATCAAACGATAGAACCGAAACAAATCACGTTTCTTCTCTTTTTCAATAGTTTTATTTTTAAGAAGTGGGTTGCTGAGTAGCAGATCTGAAAAATCAAGCACCTTAATATTCTTTTATATATTTTCACTTATACTCATATAATGAGTTGTAACCTCATATATAACTTAAGATGACGAGTTCTGTGGTAAAATACACTGGAGTTTAAAATTAAGAGAATTTGCATATTTTGTCGAATTTCATGAAAAGAATTAAACGAAATGTAAAAATACTGCTTCGAAACAGAGATGCAAATCTTGTACGTCGAATACGCTAGCGTATACGAGTATGGGGGCGTAACTAGTCGAAAAATAGGATTTATAAACGCGCGTGCTAAAATCATCATTTCGTTCGCTAGCACCTTTCGCCGAATTTCTTGGTGTTTTTTTCGCAGCAGTCACTTAAAGTAAAATTCAAACTGTAAAAGTGAGTAACTACCAACGTTTAGATGATGTAATGAGGTGACGAATTGTGGGTAGGCTAGAAGCTGGCCAGTCTCTAATCCAGATTTGCAGAGAATTCGATTAAACGCCCAGCATCGGGTCCAACTTATGGAAACAGTTTCAGGATACCGGATTCGTCGAGAGAAAGCCTGGATAAGGTCGAAAGAAAGTCACGACATCCAGAGAAGATGGCCATTTATCCATTACAGCGAGGCGTAATAGGGATGCTACATCTTCACATGCATCTCATGAGTTGTTTGCGGCCACCATAGTAACCCGAGTTCTAAGGGTGACTGTTTTAGAAGTCTTCATAAGAGAGGACTGCTTGCTAGATGACTTATTGTTTGCGTCCCGCTCAGATCTGCGAACAGTCCGCTTAAAATCATGCAGAGATCATAGAGATTGGATCATGGATCAATGGGCGACCGTTTTCTTCACTGATGAGTCCCGGTTCAGCCTAACCAGTGATTATTGCCGTACTTTCATATGGAAAAAAACCAAGGACCCGCTACCTGCCCTCCAATGTCCAACGAATCGACCATTACGGCAGAGTGGGCTTGATGGTCTAGGCAGGCATCATATTAGATGGCCGCACACTCCTCCGTGTCTTTGTAAAAGTCACTGTGACTACTAAGAGGTATAGGAATGAAGTCTTTGAGCTTTATGTTTACCTTTTCATGGAAGCAGTTGGTCCTGATTTCCTTTTAATTGATGACAACGCGAGGTCACATAGAGCTAATAGGGTCAATGAATTTCTGGAAAGTGAGGATATTAGCCGGATGGATTTGCCAGCCAGATCTCAAGGAATGCAATCCTATAGAGCATGCATGGGGTGCTCTGGGAGAGCAAGTGCAATCCGCAACCCCTCCGAGAACCATCCATGACCTGAAAACAGCTTTGCTGAATAAGTGGGGCCAATTGCCACAGAAACTCATAAACTCTCTTTTTCCAGCATAAAATCACGGTGCTAGGCCAGTATATCTGTAAGAGGGAACCATACTCCCTATTAACCAATTTTTTTTATTCCATTCTTCAACTGTTGTTTCATATCTTGCTACTCCGATGAGAGTTACGTACGATTATGCGTGTGTAATATAATTATTGAATGGTTTTTTTTTTTTTTTTTTTTTTTGTATTATATCAACTCTATATATAAACCAAATTTCTTTAAAATATGTCCAGAAGATCTGGAGATAATCGACTAAACCAGAAAATTTTCTTAATTTTGAACACTAGTGTAGCCCTAGTTGAAATCAGCCTTTTAATTTTTGTTTCATAAAACAAAGTTGTCCTGAATTATGGAAGCTGCTGCATTTCAAAGTAAATACTTAAATTATACAAAAGGGTTAGATTTTTTAGTAAACGAATATCTCTCTATATACATATATATATATAAGTATTTTTTCTTGTTTATGGTATAGAATATTTTATAACTACTCATTTTTATATTTTTTAATTTCCTCATTCATCAACATTTCTTGATTCTTGTAAAGCATTATATTTCTTAATTTTTATTTAACTTTTCATAATAACGTGATAAATAATAATTCTAGAAAGCGGAAGGAATAGATATAGCATCATCATTCATATACTTAATACTATTTTTAGCGTTATTGATTTTTAAATAATTTCTTTACAATATCAGACTTAATTTTCCGAAGCTCTTAGTTTCTTCAGATTACTCTTTGGGAACCGTATTTTGACGTGAAATTCTTAATGAAGAAAAATTGCAGAGTTGAACATTTTAGACACTGTAATTCACTTTCAATGCATTGCCAATTCTTTTTTTATGAGTATTTCTTCTTAAAAACTCTTTACAAGGTTGAAAGCATTGTTTAAAGATTTTTAGTTTCAACTCAAGACCCAATAATTTTTTTTCATTCTTTTCGAATAAAAATAAGATGGCCTCCTTTGAACATTGCAAGTCATTAATCTTCATTTTTGACATTGCTCGATGAATACTAACTTTTTCCAAAATTTAAATTTTGATAGAAAGGCCGAACAACTATATCTACGTAAAACATACATAGAATATAAATGTAATTGTTTTTAATGTAAAAGAAAAATATCCTCTTGTTTGTTGTTGTTTTATAGAATTTATTTTGTACTTTATTAAAAATTCTACGAACGTTTATTTATATACTGAAGTGATATTATTTCTTATTAAACTGAAATGATATTATTTCTTATTAAACTGAAATGATATTATTTCTTATTAAACTGAAATGATATTATTTTTTATTAAACTGAAATGATATTAATTCTTATTAAAACAAGAGTCATTAGCAATATTGAAAATGAGGCATTCTCTAAATTAGTAAAAAATACATATGATTTATTTTCTAGTCATGCAAGAGAAATCTGAATTTTTTTTCCAGTAATTCTTGGAACCTTAAAATGACCAGATATGATTCAAATAAGTTTGTTTTTGAAACAAATACACTTATTGTTAATATTATAGTAATGTTTATAATTTCAACATATCCAGTTGAAAAATTATCAAATATAAACATATTTATTTCATTGTAAATTTAATTTTGCTGTAATAACTCAAGAAAAAAAATTCTGAAAGGATAAAATATTATGAACTAAAAAGGTATTTTTAAATTCCAAATTGTCATAGATTACATTTTTCAAAAACATCTGTTATGAATGATAAATATTTTTATTTTATATTTTTTTATCAATGATTAATAACAATTTCTCTATCAATCATTAATTTGTCACTTTATTTGTCATAAAGATCTTAAGACTTTACAGTCGAAGTTTTTCAGACTATGTTTGACATGCATAAGTATAGCAAATTAAATTTACTTATTCCACTATCTTTTTAAAGAATTAGATGTTTCGGAAACATGAAGTTTGTTTATTTGAATATTCTATGAAAAATTGAAAGTGTTTATTCGAATGAATTGCTGTCTAATATTTTTAAAAGATGTTTGTTTTTAGTTACACAAAACTTGTCGAAAGTTAAAAATTCTTTTACACTCTTTAAGTAAGATTTATATTTTTATCGCAAGACATCGCTGTTTGTTTAGATGCTAAAATGAAAAAAAACTACTCGTTGAAAGTTAAATAAATATATTAGAGAAACAAAAAGATTTCCTCTCCGGTGTTTGTGATTAAAAATCCCTAGATATTGTTTCCATTTCTTTTCAAAACATCTTAAACTTTGCATTGCTGTTGTAACGTAAATACAAATTTAAAGAAATGGAAGAGAGCACTGCCAAGAACTCTTTTTTTGTATTGGATTGTATGGAAGAAAATGACACATTGAGGCAAAACACTTACTATAAATATGAAAGGAAACAGATGCATCGTTGTCAAATGCTTCTTTTCAACAATGTAAACAACCGTCACTAAAATTTTCGCCATTCAGCCGCTGAAAACCCTTATTCTTAAGGTTCCATTTTAGAACCTAGTTGTACGAATATCTATTACAGCACCTGGCATTTTTCAAATTATACGCCAACTTTTTCCAAAGATATTATTAAGTTTGTGTGTGCGTGCATTTGTGTTTGTGTGTGCGTGCATTTGTGTTTTGTGTGTGTGAATGCATGCGTGCGTGCGTGCGCTGTAAGAGATAAAAATCTTTGAGACATTTTGAATAAAGGTACAGGTTTTAGATTCATTGTTGCTACCACTAATATTTATATTAAAAAAACTAATGAAACAGATGATACATTTTTAATTAGTTAGGCTATTTAATGTAGTTTAATTAAGAAATTAAATGAATCTTTCAAATTAAAAAAGGGCAATAATATGAGAGATTTAAAAAAAAAAACTACAAGATAATTTTGTTATTTGTAATGTAGATAAAATACCCAGAAATTACTCCATTATGTGCAAAAATCTATATGTTACATTTATTAAATATAGATAGAGAAAATTTTAATAGGATTAAAGCTGCATGGGAACATAATAAAGTGTGTGTGTGTGTGTGTGTGTGCAATATCGATAACATAAAATATCCATTATTTGACCAATTTCATACACAGTTACCAATTTTACTGCAACTAATTATTTAAATACTTATATATAGGAGGTAAAATAGAAAAAAAATATTTGACAAAAGACTATTTATAATTGTGATAGAAATGTTATTTTTAAAAATAGTTCTGAAATTGTTAAGTATTTTTATGATTAAGAGTTTTACTCAATTTACAGCTATATTTTTGAAGGTATGTTTAATTATGTGGTTGTTGAAGATTTAATTAAAGTTCCTGTTTATTTTAAAAAGTTAAATAATAACAGTTCCATTTCTTATGAAAAATTTTAATTCCTTATTGTTTAGATCTGAAAGAAAATTATACTACATTTAACGATAAAAAATATAAGCAAATTAAAAGCATACCACAAGGAGCCTTGCTAGTAATACACTATATAACAAAATAAACGACGCACCGAGAAAGAATTGTACAATGGAGATAAAAAAAATTGGTGGATAGAAAAATTATGTACAGAATAGAAATGATTGAAATTTCAAAAAAAAAAAAATTAATGATGCATTTCAGTGTTACATAGTTACAAAGTAACGAGCTCAATAAGGTGTTGATCCACCTCCAGCCTGGATGTAAGCTGCCCCACGACGTGGTATAGAGTGGTAAAGCTTTTTGATGGTCTCCTGCGGTATTTCTTGCCAAATTTGCTCCAATTGTCGGGTTAGGTCATCAACATTCTTTAGTAGATGCAGTCGCCTTCCCATCCTATCCCAGACATGCTCGATTGGAAAGAGATTTGGTTGGCCAAGGAAATGTTTGACAAGCTGTAAGACAGTTCATAGAAACACGGGCCGTATGTGGTCTAGCATTATCTTGCTGAAATTTAAGGCCAGGGTACTGCAAAAGGAACGGTAGCAAAACTGGTTTCAGAATGTCGTCGACGTCCCACTGTGCTGTAAGTATGTCTGTAAGGACGACCAAAGGGTCTGGTTCTCAAGGGAAATGGCACCATAACTCCTGGTTCAGGGCCTGCGTGGCATGCAATAGTGAAAGCAGGATCGGCCCGCCGCCCTGGGTGTCTCCAGACACGTCTTCGATGATCGTCAGGTCACGGTTGGAAGCGGGATTCGTCGCTAAACACTACACTTTTCCAGTCAGCATCATTCCAACCTGATCGACCCAAGCACCACTGTAATCGGGCTCGACAATGTGCAGGCGTGAGTGACAGGTGGCGTAGCGGTCTTCTAATCACCGCATCACTTCGACCTCATATGACGAGCTCTTTCCGATTCGCCCAACCTGCCTCTTTCAATCCAATGATACGACCTCTTTCAAACTCTGACAGTTGCTCGTAATGAGCTCGAATTTTGCATCGTGGAATTTCTTCAGTCGTTGAAAGGTATCCTAAATCGCAATGCAACAGAAAATTTGACCATTAGATTGGGAATCGCATCTTATATGTATATCTACTGAGTGCGCTGTTCCGATGTGCTGTAGCTCCCACTATTTTTCATTGGACACCAAACTTTAATCATTTGCATGTTTGGCTCAAATGCCTCTGCATATGAAATTTCATTACAATTGAGTAACTCCTTCTTGGAGTGTCGGGTTGTTTTTTTTTTTTTTTTTTTTTTTTTTTTTTTTTTTGTTATAGAGTGTAGTCTTGCTGACATATATCAACAGTTCTGTGAACAACATTTAAAAAATAAGATAATTTTCTTTGTAATAATAACTATTATACATTGTTTCGATTCATTTATGACCTAATATTTTTTGAAAATAAATTAAACCCAGAAATTAAACCTAATTCATTTATATATCCTTCTTATTTAATATTAATATAAACTAATAAAAATATTCGTGAATCTGAGTTCTTGTATATTAATTTAAAAATTGGGGATCAGAAGATATTTAGAAACATTTATGATAACAGGGATAATTTTGATTTTTTTTTTTTTTTGTGAATAAAGTATTTTTCATTGAAAGTAATTTAAGTTTTTTAATTTTAGGAATATTTTATAAAATGACATCCTACATATTATAAAATTAATTCATAATTATTTAGATATTAAAAATAATTAAAACAAATTTTATAATATTTGCATTTAAGCAAATTATCCGATTAAATTTCTAAAACCCAATTTAAAATATAAAAATTATTAAATAAGATAATTTTCCTTTTTGCCTTATTCTTGCTGTGTTTTTAAAATAGTATTTTGATTGGCTTTTAATTGTATTTTTTTTTCCTTTTAATTATTTTTAAATATTTGATTACTTTGAATTGTCATTAGTATAATAGTTTTTTTTAACATTTTATTCTCGAAGATTTTCAATTCTAACTTTGATATATAGATGATACTACCGGCTTTCAGATAATTACTTATTTGAGTGGGCTAATTGTATTTGTAGATGTTACGACACATTAAGTGAATTTTGTGAGTTATTGTTCAGCTATTTGATTTTATTGTATAATTTTGTTTCTTTATTTTTGATAAATTGTAATTATGTATCTTTGGTTTTCTTTAGTATTCGGTGTTTTTTCTTAATTTATGAGCCTTTTTTTTCTTTTGTTGAGTTTTATTTTCTTTGATATAATAAATTTAAGTTTTTACCTTACTTACATAAAGCTATAACTGCGTAAACTCCCTAACATTTAATGCAAGGACGAAAGACAATTACAAATTTAACGTAAACGAACGCATGTGTAATCAAAAATATGGCACACAAAACGTTAAATAATTACTGAAGATATAACAATAATCTTCCGGCTCCCTTGCGCTGGAGATATCATACAGTTCAGTCTTTTTTTTATGAGAAACTAAATCTCCTATTTATCCACTACGGCTTCCTCCGCCAAGACAGTGCAAATCCTCTACTCTCATTGAGAAAGCTCCGCAGCTCGTCCTGTTGTGTTTCAGTTCGTCTTTCGGTGGATCTCTTTCCCAGATGGCTCGTTAATCCTGAACAGCAAATGTCATCACTATTGCCACAGTTAAGGTCTGGAATACAATGAACTATAAAGAAAAAAAAGTAAGAATTCGTACACATTTAAAGACTGTGTATTCTCAACGTAACGTCTTACTCTCAGTATTTAAATCAATTAAGTTTTTTAATAAAGTTTAATTAAATAGTCAATAATAAGGTCACTATTCCAAATGAAGAGTCTTCAGGGGAAAAAAACTACACTGTTTATTAGATTTCTTTTCTCAGATTAGACAAGATCTCTCTCTCTCTCGCTCTCTCTATGTGCCTGAATAACTCTCGATGTGCCTGAATCCTAGCTTAGAATTAACTAACAAAGCCCCATTTTACTTTCTCTCTTCGGGTGAGGCACTTCTCGAATACTGCGGGTTAAATTCCTTTTACCACTTACGCTAAGCAGGAGTCACTTCAAATTGGTATCTTTCACTGAGGACCAACGACAGCAAGTCACACCAATTACTAATTTACTAACATCTACCTGTTCCTTGTTATCATCCGACCCCAATTCCTTTCAATTCTATTTCGCTTATATGTCACCTTCTTCTAATCAATTCTGTACCCTTTTTATTTTCATCTTTGCGTAATAAAATTTTATTTGAATAGAAAGGAGTTAGAATTTGAAATTTAAAATCAGAAAGACCTTAAATATTAGATATGAGTAGGTTTACAGCAGGGATTATGATGCTCTTTTTAATTAATGTTTAGGCCAAAGTTTCATCTGGTCAGCTGATAACGATGTTATATTTGGCTCCTAATGATCCCTAACTTTGGCGCCTTGGATTCAAATCCTGTGCGCTGACCTGCTCTAATATGCTTCTGAACTTCATTAAAGCACTTCCAAGGAAAATATCGATGATTTCAAGTTACTTAACTGGAAAAGAGAACGAGTAAATTTCTTTCAGAGACTCGATTTTATCATCCTTCACAAGTTTCTAACCTGATGACAAATACCCGTTCCTCCTCTTTCACGGCAACAACTTCTTGCTCGATCACCATTGTAAATCAATGTATTGTTATAAATGAGGTTATGTATGTTCTCTCAAACCTTGTGTCCGAAACCTCGTTTAAATCACTTGGAGCGTTTTCATTCACCTATGAGTTCACCAAAAATATTCAATTGCGCGTTCCTGAGTTTCACGATAAATCGCTCAAATTTTTCTCCGCGTCCGATTCACCCTTTTCAGAGTAGAAAAGAGGATCGCTTGGTAATGGTTGTTTATTGCCTTTTGCGACCTTGGGATGAAAGAGGTGCTTTCGTCGCCGAGTTCGCTGAACTAATAACATTATACAAATGCAGGATTAAGAAACATTTACAACATAGCAAATAATATTTCAACCGGATTTCCAGCGTTTGCAACTGTTAGCTATTTTCGAGATTATTTTCTCTCCAATGGCCGAAATTAAAAATCTTTTTCCATTAAATTCGATACATGTGTATTTCGGGTTCAAAATACAGGTTTCAGTTCTCGAATCCGCATCCCTGAATTTCACATTCATCGATAGTAACGTTTACACCTTGATGGCATCTGGATTTTGAGGGTGTATCTTCGATTTTTGCTTCCAGTTTATAACTCAAGTTTCTATCTGACGTATTTTTTCTTTGAAGATATTAAACTGTTTCTAGAGATTGATTTCAGTTCGCTGTGCACACTTTTAGCGAGATATGAAAATTTTTCGCATACTCATATATAACACTCCTTAGAGGGATATTTATTTCTATTTATATCATCCATGATATGAAACGAAATATATTTCAGTTCTCTTGGAATCTAGAATAATTTAGTTATATTTTTGTTAGAATTTAGAGTAGTTTCGTTTAATGACTGTCATCATTTAATGCATATATGTCGAGTTATTTTGCCAAGTTTCAAGGCTCTAACGAATTTTCATCCATTTTTATGAAAAGATAGATTACAATTTCTTCATCAAAATTTGGAATAGATTCTCCAAAATCATTAGCTTACGTAGGTTTAAAAAATCTTTAAATATAGCCAGTTGATAAAAATACTAGAAATTTTCCGACAGTCTCAATGCAAATTCCAGATGAAATTCATGAATGCTCTTTTGAAATATCCAAGACATTCATAAGCACATGGAACGTATCCCTTCAGCACTAAATTTTATGTAGTTTCAAAACATTTTAATTTCTCATCATTAATCTTTGTTAATAAATTGGTGGCTTTGTTACATCAGATGTTTATTAAAATCACTGATTTCAGTTTCTCCGGGAAAGTTTCTGGTAATGAACGCTCTTTCTAATGTTGGAGGAGCAAATAAAAGTTTTCCTATTTTCCTGGAACTAGATTTTTAACATTTTATAATTTTTATTAGATATTCTAAAGTTTCGGAAGTTGTGTTGGTATATTCGTTCGATCTAGAGTCATCTTTCCTCGAGATTTGACATTTAACTTTTTCCAACTCCGGTTAATTCTCTAACAGGCTAATCTTTCCTCAAATTTAATTTTTGAGTTTCTGAAGTTGTATGCTGTCCGCGTAGCTTTTATTTCGTTCTCTTCTTTTGTTTCTCTTTGCACGACTATCGAGCTTAATCGATCGGCGATAAATTTTCGATCCTCTTTAAAATACTTACAGTTTCCGATTTAGTTTTTTTTTAATTGAAACACAGTTAAACCCTTCAATAAATTACCTTGTGTTTCATTCAAAAATTCAATCAAATCTTTCTCTCTTGAACTCTTAAACGTCATTCTTCTATATTTCCAACTCTATTGAATAAGAATAATAAGATAGTTATTGCCTGCTCTTCCTCTAGGAGTACTTGTAATCCAGGTGACTTAATTGATTTAATAATAGTTTTATTCTAAAATTCACTATTGAGACCACTCAAAATTGTGTGTGTGTGTAAAGTTTTTACAAATTCGAAAAGATGGTCCTCGTACCATCGAAAACGGTGTTGTTTTTTTGCAAGCGTCATGACTCACTGATATTCGTGATTATGACGCCTTTCGCACCTAATAAATTCTACGCCAAAACTTTTCCGGCCGAGGACATCATCCTCATCTTCTTTGGAACAGATTCGTCTGAAGCGACTCATTGTTTTGACTGTTGAAGTGCATCGATGAATCCAGATCTCACTGGCGGTGACAATTCGACGCAAAATGGCGTCGACAACTAGATGCGGCAGCAATCGAGTTTTGATTTGGCAGCAAATGACTACTTATCAAAACTAACTTATGAAGCAATGTCAAATTTGTTTTCGGCTCCATTAAACAGATGGCAGTACCTCAATGATAGCAACAATTTACCTTAATGATGCAATTTGCCTTTACTCTTTATCGTAAATGCTAACAAGAATAAATTTAATCATTATAGAAGGGTTGGTAAATGATTGAATAATTTCTTTCTTAATTTTAGTAGTTCGCGGTATTCAGAAGCTTTAACAATTATTTAATTGTTTCTTAAAAGCATTCGGCAAGTAAAATTATGGATTTTCCCCTCCAAAACCTACTTACACAGCAGAAATAATATAAATAAATTAGCACCTTTAATAACAATTTTATTGTTTTTTATATAGTGTCCTCTTAATTAATCATTAATTAAAATATAAATGAGCTTTTCTACATTCCATAATATCGAACATCGAGTTGCACACATAGTACGCTATCGAAACTTTCGCAACTATGGTATTTCGAAAGTAATTAAAATTTTGAGAAATTTCTTATTTTGAAGCACTTTTACCTTTATATTTAATTAGTTACAAACCCTAACAACATTTTATAACTATTTGAGCTTGAATTTCAATTTTACAGATGTTGTGAAACTCCTTTTGCTTCTTGTCCCTGTAAGACTTGAATAAAACAGAGAAGGAAGCAGCGATCCAACAACTAATTTCCTAATGCATTCCACTTCCTTATTCCTTTTGTCTTGATTCTTTCGGGAATCCTGATTACTCTACTCCTCCTGTTACTCAACTATCTGCGGATTTTATTCAATTCTCGAATTAATTAAAAGTGTGAAAAGATTTTAATTTATTTACTGGTTGCAAGTCACGTTGTCTGTTGTATAGATTCATTGTAGGAAAAAAGTAAGCAATTATAAAATCAGATTGTAGTCTGAGGATACATAAAATTTAAATTAGGAGAATCTAAAGAGAAAATTTCAAATTCATTTACAGTAAAAGTGGTTTAAATATCCTAGATCAGGAAACGAACAAAATCAGAATATGTAGACAGTAAAAAATCTCTAATTTTTTCTTGAAAGATAAGACACAAATTTTAATTAATTTGAAATTTAGAAGTAACCATTAATTAGATCAGGTTAAATTTGAGACGATTGATATATTGTTTATTAGCGGTGCACTTAGAAGCAACACGAGAGCTATTGCAGACGGACATTGTAATTTTGAACCTCGATCAAGTGAAGATTTGATTGATTGTTTAATAACGTAGCACTAATAGGCAACACGAAGGCTTTTAACGACAGACTTTGTAATTTTGAACTACGGTCAAATCAGAACCGGGTTCTTTAGCGCATTTCACTTTAACTTATATGCGTCTATCATATAACATTATTTGATTTGAAGCCCTCTTTTAGTAAATGAACCGTGACTTATGTAAATTATATTAGAGTGTTGGAGTGTAGAAATATTGAAAAAAAACGAGGATAAACATATCCTTAAGCGGATAAGGAAAAAAAAGATAAGTTGTCTAAATTTTGATGTGAAGTAACCACCTGCAAACAGATATGTAGTAAGATCCAGTTTACAATTTTTGTTCTGACTCAGATCCGGGTTAGCAGTGTCCGATAGGAATCATTTATAATTTTAATCCTTAGATTATTACCCTTGTCGAAAAAAGTTCCGCATCGGGAAAACATACATATTTTATTTTGAATATTCGAAGATCCAAATAAAACCAATTTGATTTCTTTCATTCCTTGACTATTTAACAAGATACTGAACTTCAGTAAGAAGAGAAACCAGAGCATTACAAAGCAAAGATGACTTGTGAGATGGCACCCTACTCTCCAAACATTCCACACCATTTTAATGTGAGGACTTAGAGCCTCCACGGATTTAATGGGCAACATCCCTTCTACGAAGAGGGCCTCTAGCGGTATCAGGACTCGTATCTACGACTTGACGGAAACAACGCTGGCCATAAGTTCGCGACCATGACCTTTCAACTTCGACCGCTTGAGTTTAGTAACATTTTTGTATCTTCAAAGTAAATTAGTTTTATTTTAAACTCATTTAATACTGGATATTTGCTGGGGGGGGGGGTCTAATTTTTACAGGAAGTTTACGCGAATGGTTCAATACAAGTTTCAAGATCATATAACATTGAAAAGACTGATAACATTAGATGTCTTTCAAGGATAGTCCCATTTATCAAAACTTAAATTATTTCTTCACATATACAATATCTCTCCCGGCAAAGACATCAGAAAAGGTCGAATGTATCGATGTGCGAAACACTACAAATTCGCGGAATAAATGCCTGAAAATTTAATAAAATAATAACTATTTTTGAAAATAATTATAAATCGATATTAAATAATTTTTCGAAAGGCTTTTTCTGACTCGCGGTGCTAATACATAGCTCCGGTCCTTTCGAGGGGGCGAGCGTGTCTGACATTCGAGCTTCGACCCATCGTGCCGAAATTAGACTCGAACTTCGACCCATCGTGCAGAAATTAGACTCGAGCTTCAGCTCGCAGTGAAAGATTCGATAGATATCGGGTTGATCCTGCCAGTAGTCATATACGTGTCTTTTGATATATATGAAGCATAACGAATCTATGACCCGCTATGAATATTAACAAATCAAAAATCGCAAAACCACTTTATTGAAAAAATTGCGATATCATTGTGTTTGAACACTACAACTATTGACTCAAAAGCTATTAAATCATAGAAAGTATAATTCGCCTATTAAAATTCATTATTGACTGTTTATTATCTATTTGTAACGATACATTCTCCAACCAGCCCGTGTAAGTCTGGGTGGTTCTACTATAGATTTCAGAATATCTTTGCAGCTGTTGGTCATCACAAATTCAGAGTATCAGTATTCCCATGAGAAACACAGGCTACTCTTTGCATTGAATCTAAAAAATCACCGGTCATGAGTCGAGAAAGACATCATTCAGACAATGTAAAACTGAAGTCGAGGGTATTGTAAGAGTATTATTAACTGTGCATTATTATTATTGTTATTATTATTATTTGTAGGGATACTAAAAAAAGTTATTATTTTAAAGCATTCTTCTTTGTCTTAAAGTGAAACAATTGTAAGAGTCAGATTAGTTTTGGAAAGACATAAAACAGAAATTAATTTAAAGAGAAATTTTTCTTATTTATTTGTAAATGAAGCAGCATAAATATATTTCGAATGGAAAAAAAGGGGAAATATTCAGTGTTTAGATCTGATGAAATATTTATTTGAAATTTAATAATATTATTGAATTTTAATAATATTTACTGAACGTCAAAACTTGATTATTATATGATGATTGTTACTACATTTTAAGAAAGAAGGCCTCAATGTCCTCTCGCAATTTGTTGTGGAAGTTTGGTGAATGAAGTGCAAAAAATTCAGAAGTTCTCCTTGTCCCCTAATAGAGGTTCCATATCATGCAGCTATCTTTAATAGCCCGTTATGATATTCACGTTTTGATAACTACATGTTTGCAAGAATCGTTCTTGTTCTTAACTGCTCCTGGATATCGCTTTGTCAATGATATTCTTCTATCCTATTGATTCTTTCAGCAAACTACGTTAATTTGCAAAAGTTGTTTTACACAAATTCGCAAAGAACTAGGTTAGCTAAGTTTTCCAATTTAGCATAATATAGAATTTTTGAATGTAATCAAAAGTAGATATTGATATTATGATTACATCATTCCTAAATAGAAATCATCGCCAGTCTCCATTGTAACTTCATATGAATATAATTTGGAGTATATAGATTTTTAAATTTAGGTTAATATCTAGCTTGAATTTTAACTGCAATTCGCATATCTTATATTTCTCTGTTAAATTAATTTGCTTATCTCTATCAAAATTTAATTTAATAGCTAAATGCATAAAAAAGGATTGTAACAAATAAAACTATGCAATAATTTTTTAATGTTTTTGAAACCCAATTACATTTTAAGGCATTTGGGGTGTTAGATAGAGTCTTGATAAAACAGCACCTTTCTGCTATAAAAATATCAAGCTCTAGACTTGATTCCATCAAAGACCATCACATAGAATCCCTGAAGCTGGAGCAGATTAAACCAACTATTATTCAAAGTCCTTGCGTGGAAAGAGCGTTCTCACTATGGGCTTTGTTATGGAAATTTTAGAACTTGGGATTCTGTCTCGTCACGTTCGACCATATACTCCTTACGATATACATCACAAATAATCCTCGAGCAACTTCATTAAAAGGGAATTAAATCAAATTTGGTTAGCAACGATTAATTAAACCAACCTTCTATAGTAATTTGTGTACATGGTATTATGAATTCTCTTAATGATTAATTAAAAGGCATCTTTTGAACTAGCTTAATTTGTTAATTTGGGAGACATACTTTTACTTTTCAGCTTTGAATTTTCTTATTTTGCTCAGTTTCTTTGATTTTACTTTTTCAAGAGAGTATACGTTCTACTTTCTAAGTTTCTGAAGCAAATATGCTAGCAATGTAGATATACTAAATTTCTAGCATAGTACCTCAAAAAAGTTTCTTGGACACTGTTTTGAGGAGGGATAAACGGTGTGTGTGTGTGTGTGGTGGTGGTGAGTGGTGGAGGTGAGAGTGAGTGGTGAGGTGAGTGGTGGGTGGTAGTGGTGGTAGTGAGGTGGTGGTGAGTGAGGTGGTGGTGAGTGAGTGTGTGAGTGTGGGAGTGAGTGAGTGAGTGAGTGAGTGAATTGCATTCTTCCCCAATGAAAACATCTCCAATTACAATATATTTGACACGCTTTTAAATTTTGGGATGCTTTATTAAGAATTCATTCCTCCATAGCCATAATTTTTTATTAGTATTCCGATTTTCATTCTTATCGTAACTTATAATTACATCGTAATTCTATTTAATGCACTATTCACTTTTTGCTACTGTTCTCAACTCTTACCATGCATCTGCACCAACCTGTTATTACCAATTAGGTGTTATTAATTGGACACATTTATCAAAAAAGAATTTTAATGCTTGTTATTGATGCCAGCCTTTAATAGCAACTATCAGCTCGTCGTCTTAAGGAAAGTGTTGTATTCTAAGGTAGAGAGCTTCAACTGCTAATCTGGCGGACCAGTGTTGGTCCCCAAAAACAATTGACCGGACCTCGGTGATTCTTACCTATCCGTTTTAAAAATTTAAATTTAAAATTTAAAAAATTTCTTATTCAAAAAATAACTATAATAGTCATTTGTATGATATTTTTTTAAGATAATGTCATAATTTTTGGATTTAGATCATTTATTTCCAGACATTCGTTATTATAATTTTAGCCCTTTCAGGATGGGCTTCGTAGCCTTGGTCATGATCATGGATTCGTGGGAAGCGTTGATTTCGCCGAGTTGTAAGTTCGAGTTCTGATGCCACTAAAGACCAGACGTGTAGCGGGGCTAAGGGATGTTAAATATGTGAAGATACCTAGTCTTTCTGTTTGTGGGGATTTTTGGAGAGGGAAGTACCAGCTAAAGAATCGTCCTCGTCACTTAGACGAGGTTCAAAATTACAAAGTCTGTTGCCAATAGCCTTCGCTTCTTATCAACGTAACCTTCTCAGGGCTACGTTAATAAGAAAGGACAATGATAACCATTTCGGGAAAATGTAGAAGTAAGTTTATTGATAATATTTAATACAGATATCGGCAACACTCAGTTTCACAAAAAACATTTATTTTTAGCCTATAATAATATGAACTATACGATATTGAATTTTTAAAACCTATTCAATGTCTCAAAAAATAACAGCGAGACAGAAATTGGTTTTCCACCAGAAAGAAAAAAAATTTCAGGTACTAACACTATGAATATTGAAAATATTCTTCGACCCAAATCTACGGACGAGCATATACGTCCGATGTGTATCACTTGCCAAGAAGTTTTGTAAACGTTGCTAAGAAACCATCAAAACTTTTACGACATTTGAAGTCGAAACATTCCGAGCTGGAAAATAAACCATATATATATTTTGTGAATAAAAAAAATAGAATTAGGATTACAAACAAAAGCACTTAAGCAAAACTTTTCTCATACTAAGTCACTACTAAAGTGCTCATACTTAAATTCACTTCAAATGGCTGATACCAAAAATTCATTAATTATTGAAGAAAATTTAATAAAACCAGTTTTAATATACTTTAGTTAGAAATGTTTGGATCCTCGGCTATCGGTAATATCAAATCGATTCCTTTATCTAACGATACTATAAGAAGAAAAATTGGAAAAAAATATCAGAGAATGTGGAATACTAGTTAATACACATAAAGTAATCAAAAGTTTTTGCTACACAAATTAAAGAATCGTGCATTATTTCTAAAAAGGCCTGATTAATTTGCTGTGTCAGGTGTGATTTTATTTTGAGAGAAATAAAAGAAGAATTATTTTGTTGTATAGAACTGGTTTGATAAATAACAAGTGAAGAAATTTTTAAAACACTTAATTCTTTCGTAATTAAACACTCTTTAAAATGGAAAAACTAAACAGGTCAGTGTACCTATGGGACGATTAGAATGGTTGACAGACATTGTGGCGTTATAAAAAAAAAATTCAGCAAATAGCTAATTTTGATTTACAGAAATAGATGAGGTTTTAGCGGATTCTATATAAAAAATTTTATTTTAATAAAAGTGATTTAAATGGTAAATTATTTGCAATATTTTCTCAGATGGGTGGTATGGAACATGAACAATTATTACAACATACAGAAATTAGATAACTCTTGCTAGGCAAGATTTTAAGCAGGATTTTTGAATTAAGGATGGAAGTAGAAATATTTTTCATAGAGAAAGAGTATCCTTTAAGAATTTATTTGTAGGATTTAAAATTAATTGCAAAATTAACATATTTAAGTGATATATTTTCATATATCAATTAATTGCTTAAATTTAAGCTTCCAAAGAACCCTAAAACAAGTGTTTCCTTTATTAAATCAAATAGATATTTTTGATTGGATAAAATAATATTGAAATATTATTTTATCCAATCATTTATTTTATACAATCCAATTATGAAAGTAAATAAAATAATATTGAAATATTTAATAATAGTTTTGATTTTGTGAATTTGCATCAAGATTTAACTTATGAAAATTAAATATAATCATTGGTCAACACTTAAAATCTTTAAATCAGAATAGTTTCGAAATATATTTCCCCTCTGAAAAAATCAAGTGTGAAAGGAATTTGTGGATAACAAACCCTTTCAAGACATATAATTACAATAATTTCTAATTTTTAAATTTAAATATTATTTTAATAAATGATAATAATAATTATATATATAACATGATTATTTAATACCAAGTAAAGTATGTTAAAAAAAACCAGTTCACAAAATTTTTATGCAAATTACCTAGTTCATGGGCCAAAAAAGTTTGAGAAAGGCTTCTTTAAGGTTCTCTTTCATCTTTGGAAAGAGATCAAAGTCATGTGGGGCTAGATATGTGCTATATTGACTTACGTGATTGTGATTGTTTATTAACGCCTTACTGAGAAGCAACCCCAGGGCTATTGGCGAAGGATCTCGTAATTTTGAACCTCGGTCAATTGACGATGACGACACCTGAACTGGTAGGTCTTTTTCCAAACTTCCACACCACGCCACTTGGGATTGATTGGTTTTATAAACGTCACACTAGAAGCGAAACGATGGCTACTGGTGACGGACCTTGTAATTTTAAACTTTGGTCATAGCTGCTTCAATTCCATGTCTGTGTTGGAATTGTCATCCTATTCGTTTCTCAGCACGTCGATGACTAAGATGGAACAAGGAAAAACAAATGAATTGTATATAGAGTATACGTAGCATTAGCCTTTAGATATAACAAGAATTTTGAAAATTGGGTAACAAAAAAAATATTGCTATGGAGGTATTATTTTTCAATCAAAACTCACTTATTTAATTTGTACTTCAGGTTATCTTGTAATTCGCGAATTAATTTAAGTGCAACTTATATTTCTTTCCATATTCTATTAAACTGTTTTTGTATTTACTACAAGGTGTTGTCTACTTTTTTAAATACATCTCAAACTTAAAGTTTTAAAAGTACTTCGATAAATAAAAAAAGGACTATTTTATTTTTAATATCTGGTTTGAGGATCTAACTCATTAATCTTTGAACTGCTTAAGTTAGTTGAAAATAAGGCATGACCCCTATAGTTAAGTTGATAGAAAACATCTAATCTAAATGAAAATAATTTGTGAATTAATTGTTAACTTATGGGTTGTGGATAAGATTAATTTATTAATTAAAGATAATTTTTTTATTTTTTGAATCGAAATTATTTGAGCTAACACATAAAATTTGGGTAAATAAATAGCATTTCCTAATTAATTGATAAGAGATAGTGCAATTAAACTGATTAAAGATAAATGGAAATGAAACGACTTTTAACAAGTAACTTCTGATGCAGATTATTGAATTAATGAACAAATGACTCCTCGTTTGAATCAAATTAATTGAATTTCCCATTAGTCTTTGAAGTGATTTTAACCGACTTAATGAAAAATACATGAAGTAAAAGGATTGAAAAATAAATGCATTTTTGCTTAGTTCATGCTTAAAAGGTTTTTAAAAACGATTGGTCAACATATAAGAACTTCAAGAAAAAAGTTATTCAGAATATTTTTATATTACTCATTAAATTCATAATAAGTAAATTCATAAATTAATAATATTCTAAGATATTTCAGAAAATTATAACTCCAATAGTTAAGTGGTCATGGTCGCGAATAGGAGTTGCTTCCGTCGAATCGTGGATTCAAGTCTTTTGCCACTAAAGTCCCGTTCTATATATCGGGACTATTATACGTTAAATATACCGATACTTCCAGTCCTCCCTTTGGCGTGGCGTAGTAGTTTGGAGAGAGAGGTGCCAGCTAAGGTGTCATCCTCATCATTTGATAAAGGTTCAGAGTTACGAGGTCTGTCGCCAATAGCCTTCGTATTGCTTCTAAAGGTCTATGTTAATAAACAATAGATTAATCAATCTTAGAAAATTGTAATGGAAGACATATGAATCATCTAATCATTATCACAGTAACGCAGATCTTAACAAAAGAAGAAATATTCACATGTTTTATATAGAATTCTTAGGAAACTGCTTAAGTCACTTGCTCAGAATAGGATAATGAGTAGATGGTGTAAGTGTCTCTTGTACTTCTGTAGGAATAAAATCACCACATTATTACGAAGTAATAATACATTTCTGAAAACCGTGGCATTCCAAATAGCAGTATATTAAATTTTCATCATATTTAGCGATAATGATTAATATGATATTTCTCAACAGATCTACATCTCAGAAATAGAGAGAATATCTGAAAAAATTATCTTGATTAATGAATAAAATAAGAAATGTTCCACGTAGCAAGTAAAAATCATAATTTTAATAATGCTATTTTATTATACCATTTATTCATTCATTCCCAAAATCAGATACATTTTAATGCCAATTACATAATAGATTTCAATAAGTTAGGTATTGTAAATCAATTCTAATACTGCTTTTTATTTTTTGACCGTAATGTAAAAGACATTTCTCAGCCACATTCCACATAGCTGCAAACTAGATAAATGAAGGACTTATTAAACAAAATTATATGGAACACAATAATCAGTATTTCCCAAGATGAACCGAGAAAATTATAGAAAGTAAAAATTAACTAAAGCTTACAGTATCAATATCTGTGATTGCAAACTCAATCGTGGTAAACATGAGTTTAGCTCTTGTTTCGGTTGCTTCATTTAATATGAATTTTTTTTTCTCTCCTTTTTCGCTTCTTTCTCCGTCCTGCGAGATCACGTTCACTTCTTGGTTTATGAAAATATATTATAAATTAAAATGGATTGCATCTTGTAGTTTTTTTTTTTTTTAATATTCCTTTCAAAAGCGATCTAACAGAGAGATTGAGGAAGAGATAAATTGAATTGAGTTGAACTAAGTTTATGCTGTGAATTAGAGATATTAATATTCAAACACAGTGTCCATAATTAAACGGACAACACTCAGGATGCTCTGTAGCTCGATCTAATTGTAAGAATTGTGCCAAATGTAATAGGAAAATCTTACAAACCGAGGGTCGGAGGATTTTGTGAAAAAAATAGTTCTAAAAGTAACCGCATAGGAAATATGTGGCGCACTGCAATTTAAAAGTGAGTTTTAAGAAATGCAGAATAAATACTGAAATAAAATTACTTTTTATATAGCCCATTCAATTCACGTTCAATGTGGTCTCTGTTTTAATGGACCACATACATTCTGTACACAGCATTCATGATAGCAGAAAGCAACATGTCATCAGAAGTCTCCCATACAGTTCAGGATATGTTATCCTTCAACATAGCAGGCAGCAACAGTTTCTAGTGGTCTATCGACAATCACTGTTGCAGCTTCTTCGATTGTATCCAGTAATGAGGGTTTTCTTCGTCTGCCTGACTGAACCTTCAGAGATCCTGTTTTCTCAATCTTCACAACCATTGCTTTTTAACCATTAACTGATAGAACTGTTACCTTTACGCATGTTTCATGCTTTCTAAAAGCACGAAGAGCGGATGACGCATTGGACTGGTTAAGGTAAAAGAATTTGGTGAATGCTCGACTGAAGAAAGAGACATTATTGCACGTTACTTTTCAGTCCAATTGCTTCGAAAAATAAGATATATATATATATATATATATATATATATATATATATATAACAGGTCATTTGTAAAGTTCCCGGCCTGACACAACATAGATGGCGCTACTAGAATTAAATCCATATGTTTTTTAGTTAGCCCTAACCCTCAAAAGATGCGTGTATAAATTTGACAGCTGTCGGATCATTAGTTTGTGAATTATAGCATTTTGAGTGAAGCAACTTTTGTTATTGTGAAAAAAATGGATAAAAAGGAATTTCAAGTGTTGATAAAATATTGCTTTTTGAAGGGAAAAAATACAGTTGAAGCGAAAACTTGGCTTGGTGCCGAGTGTCCGGACACTGCCCCAGGAAAATCAACCATCAAGGATAGGTATGCTAAGTTTAGACGTGGTGAAATGAGCACCGAAAACGGTGAACGCCCAAAAGAGGTTGTTACCGACAAAACATTAAAAAAAATCCACAAAATGATTTTGAATGACCGTCAATTGAAATTGAATGAAATAGCAGACACTCTAAAGATATCAACTGAACGTGTACATCATATCATTCACGAATATTTGGGTATGAGAAAGCTCTATGCAAAATGGGTGCCGCACGAGCTCACTTTTGACCAAAAACAACGACGAGTTGATGATTCGGAGCAGTGTTTGAAGAGGATCAAGTGTAATAAACCCGAGTTTTTGCGTCGATATGTGACAATGGATGAAACATGGCTCCATCATTTCACTCCGAAGTCCAATCGACAGTCATTCGAGTGGACTGCACACGATGAACCCGCTCCAAAGCGTGGGAAAACTCAACAGTCGGCTGGCAAGGTTATGGCGTCTGTATTTTGGGATGCGCATGGAATAATTTTCATTGACTACCTTGAAAAAGGAAGGACCATCAACAGCGACTATTACATAGCGTTATCGGACCGTTTGAATGACGAAATCTCCGAAAAACGACCGCATTTAAAGAAAAAGAAAGTGCTGCTTCACCAAGACACTGCACCGTGTCACAAGTCAGTGAAAACGATGGCAAAACTCCATGAATTGGGCTTCGAATTGCTTCCTCATCCACCGTATTCTCCAGATCTGGCCCCCAGCGACTATTTCCTGTTCTCAGATCTCAAAAGAATGCTCGCTGGGAAGAAATTTTCGTCGAATGAAGAGGTGATCGCCGAAACTGAGGCCTATTTTGAAGTAAAAGACAAATCGTACTACAAAAATGGTATCGAAAAGTTGGAAGATCGCTATAATCAGTGTATCACCCTTGAAGGGAATTATGTTGAATAAAAAAAAAACTAATTTTGCCAGAAAAATGTGTTTTACTATTGAAGGCCGAGGACTTTTCAATTGACCTGTTATTATATATATAAGGTGTTGGCACTGTGTGAAAGGATATAACATGAAATTTGTATAAAGAACTTCCTCCGCTACTGCTGCTTTCTTTGGGACTCAGTGAATGAAATTGCCGATAAAGAGACTTCTTTTCAGTGTTTATTAAAATTTTTCGCTTTTTTAAAAATTTTGTCATATTGAACTAGAATTCATTTGTTAAACGTGAAAAATAAAAGGTAATTTTAGCTCAGTATTGACTCTACATGGTTTAAAACTCTCTTTTCAATTATAGCGCCTTATATTCCCCTAGGGGTGACTTTTGGAACTATTTTTTCACGGAATCCTCTGTTCCCTGTCTTTTTTAATTTACCTACAAGATTTAAAACAATTCTCGAAATTAGATCTTACTACAGAACCCTTTAAAGACTGTCGGTTTAATTATGGTCACCCTGTATATTTCTTCCTTTATAACGCTCATTTTTGTTTTTTGTTTTAGTTCATACTGATCTTATTTTATTTAATTTGTTACAAAAATATAACAGCCAGAAAAGAAAAATTAACTATAAATTATTTGGAAATTGCATAGCAGTTTATTTAATTAGTTACTGATTCTGAACAAAAGCAAACCACAAAAAAGGACATGCCCTTTATTCGGAGGAAATGACTTATTGATCTGATCATTCTTAATTCCATTAGACTGAGTCTTTGTGACTCCAATTATCATCTTGAAAGAAAAATCGATTCCCATTGTATCGTAATTAAATGTTTCGAAGAGCATGTTTCAATTACTAACTACAAAAATGTTGAACACTAACTATATATCATAATGTAACCAAGTCCTACAATTCTATTTATTTATTGAAGATAAAAAAAAATAATAATAAATAAAAAAAAAAAAAAAAGAAAACAGAGAGAAACGAAAAATTATACGCAGATAACTTGAAACAATGTAAAAACAAGGCATTTTCCTATAAATACCATATTCAAAATATATAGGATGACGCAAAACTCATGAGCCAAATTGCAAGAGAAAGCATAATACACATAAGGAAACTGCATATTTCTTAAATATATACAGCAATGTAGAATAGGGAATGAAAAATGTTGGTTGGAAAAAAAAAAGAAAAGCTTAAAAAGTGGAAAAATACATTTTATTTATATTAGTGCGAAGACTTTTCCAAGAATGATTTAAATGAATTCCCACTTATGCATGCCTCTTATCCATTTGTTACTCATCCACACACTTTCCATAAGCGGTTCTTTGAGATGCATGAGAGGATATTGAGATTGATTGCATCTTAATTAAATATTTTGCACAGCATTGGCCCAAATTTGCTGCAACAACCACTTAATGGCATGATATGTTGCAGTTTTCTAGAAAAGTTATTATTAAAATAAATTGATAATATTCCTGTTGTCGTTTGGAATGCGATATGGTTTGAGTACGACAGGGTTCCAGTTCGTTTCGACATTAATGTGTGGAATTATCTTGCAACGACTATCTTCAACAACAACGCCAGAAGTTAAAACGCCTTACTAACTATCCAGGAAGAGGTGTCTTTTTCAGCCTGGTTGGTCGGAGTGCAGCTAAAAGCTACCGATTCCACTATAATTGGTCCAGGGTTAGAAACAGCCGCCGCCATCCAAGATCATTCACAACTCTCTCTCTCTCTCTCTCTCTCTCTCTCTCTCTCTCTCTCTCTCTCCACGGGGTAGAAAAACATACCCCGATGTTTCGGAAAAAACATCCTTCGCCAAAATCTCAATGCCACGTTTAGCCTTTGATGGATTGGACAAGGTGGACCACAGTCTCTTGGTCAACACGTTCATCTGATTTATCAAGTAAATTCTTTCTCATGGGGACTCTTCAAGACATTTCCCTATGAAATTCCTATTCTCTCTGATACAGACCCCAATGTAAAACTTTGAGTTGGTTCGTGAAACACCTGCATCCTTAAAAGAGTGTTTCAATCATCTGCTAGACGCTGCCAGGCCTGTTTTGATGTTAATAATAATACATTTGAGAGCTTACTGTAAATATCAATGTAAATAAAAAGCTTTTTTTTTCCCCATTTCTACAGCATTTCTTGTTTTTCCGGTTATACTTAGTATTTCATACTTCTCATCGTAATACAGAAATGTTTCTTTATGTGTATTTTACCTTCGCTTAAAGTTTGGACCACATGTTTAGGGACGCCGCGTTTCTGACCAAATTGTAAAGGGTGATAGAGGGCAATGTTTAACTTAAATATTTTTTTTTTTTCGCCATGGAAGATGCTTTCAGAAACGCCTCTTTTGATTATAAAGTGTACATTTTGATAAACCGATAGTATCAGCGTAGACGTAAGGTTCATTCATCGCCAAAAAGCTCAACAATGTACAATTTAAATTAATTCAGAACTTGATCACAGTATAACGCTGTAAACGAAAACTTACTAGCTGTTAAAAAGTTATTCAGGGAGCGATTCCTGTCATAATAGCAGAATTTAAAATAATATAATTAAAAATTTATTCAAGTCCAGACACCGAAAGTAAAAAGTTTGAAATTTTATTTGTGGTCATTCCTTTGAGCACATCTACTAAAGAAGCCAACTCATAGAAATGTTTAATATGTATAGGTTTTATCATTCTTTAATTTCTCCCTTAAAATCTTTTTCACCCCCACCCCACAGCTTAAGTATTAATTTGAGTTAAATCAGTTTAGTTCGAATTATAGAAGCCTTTATGAGAGCTGTTGATGACGGACCTAATAATTTGAGCCACTGATAAGTGAGAGGACAGCACCTGAGACTATACGCCTCTCTCATAACCAACAAACTACTGAAGGATTTTGAGGTTCAATATTATTTAACTTTAAGAAGCACCTATTATTCCTTGCGATGGGTCTTTGATAAAATCAGTACTACGACACAAAACTGGAAGTGGGCATCGCCTTCCAAGAAGCTCACAACAACGGCAACTGAAATAAAGCGCACCGTCGGTGATTAAAAAAAACCATTTACAAAAATACATTGTATCAAAACACATTTCTTACATGAATAATTGCAATTGTAAACATGGATTAAAGTTTTATTCTCTGAGACAAAAAAAATTACTTGTGTGTTATAGGAGTCCTGATTACAATCGAATCATTTAATGTAGAACTTAACCACTTAGAAATATTCATTTCTAAATAGTTTCGGTCTTCATTGAAAATTTCATACGAAATTTTATTCGCACAAGTTATATTTAATCAAAATCGAAACTTTATATTTGCAATTAGATATTGAAATTATCTGCTTACTTGACAAAAGCAATCACTGGGTTAAGATAAAACTACTATCATCCTTCTAAAGACAATGTCAGATCTCAAATCTGTCTAAAACAAATAATAAAAAAAATTTAAATAAAAAGTTTAATGAACGACAGGTAGGTAGATTAATAGAATTGCTTACTTCGAGGCTCAGAAATTCTTACCTCTATTTCGTATATTAAAAAGCTACTCTTTCGAAAATATTCCCATAAATTTTCATAACAAAATGAGAATAATGCACATATCGTTTCGTAAAATATTTGGACCACAGTTTAAGAAAATATTCTTCCCTAGAAATAAGTCCCCGTAAGAGACACTTTGTACAAGTTCTGTAACAAATCTTATCTGTCATGCATGTAATCTGATTACACTGCCCTCTACATTGGTTTCTTAGGCCTCATTTCTCGTCTTTCCACCAGTGTTCCTGTGGCAGAAGAGCCAATCCAGGCTACTTCAGCAATTCGCCGACGCACTTTGGTGGGGCGTGGTATGTGACGTAATTTATTCGCATTTTCTGGCCTTTTTATTGTTTCTCCTGGAAGGAAATGATAAAGAAACAAAAACAAAATCCCTTGCTATTCTTAGCAGTGTCATTATTTGGTTTAATTTAGTAGATGGTATCTATTTTAGTGTTTATTTTTTTTATTATTAATAAACATAAAAATAAATTCCGTCTACTAAAATATTACGTTATTCAAATAAATTAAGGCTTTTTAATTTTACATTCTTTGCTATTTATTCTTGTTAGAGTGCTTCATTGTTTCTTGGAATTAAGTTAAAAATAGTTTCTTCTCATATACTCAATAATTTGTATCCATACTTAGATATCAAAAATAAAGAATATTTTAATTTGTTCCATAACAAAAAAATAAAAAATTTCTCCTTAACATCAAAGGATAAATAAAAGGAAATTACATCCCTGAAATCTCTTTTTAGTAAAAACATTCCTCTTTGTCAGGAACTTTATCGTTAACCACTGGCACATAAATATTTATTCTTTAATATTCAGAAATTTAAGGCTTTTTAAATACAATGGCTAAAGTTGTACTGACAATACTCAGAGGACAGCATTTCCGGTTTTACTGAACGGATTCGAATGAAAATTCAAATCTGAGTTTGCTGATCATTTGGCAAAGAATTAGCCAGAAAAAAAAAATGGTGATATTTATGCCGCTTGAAAGTGCTGTACGGCAAAAACAATATTCAAATGAGCAAGAACAGTAGTCAAGCTATGATACTTTTAGTTGCCCGTAGTTTAGGCAAAAAAAAGTAACAGTTGGTATTTATGCCGCTTGAGAGTGCTGTGCGGCAAAAACATGCAAATAAGCAAGAACAGAAGTCATGTTGTGATATCTTTAGTTCTCCCTAGTTTAGGCTGAAAAAAATAATAACAGTTTGTATTTATGCCACTAGAAGGAACTGTGAAGCAAAAACAATATGCAAATTAACAAGAAAGGTAGTTAAGTTATGAAACCTATAGTTCTCCACAGAAAGTGCGAAAGTGACAAGTTGCACATAGCGCAACAGTTCATTCTTGCTTTACATTTCCAAGCGAGGATTCGAATGAATGAGCACTGGCTATCGCATATCTTATGAAAAAGAGAGGTTTATTTCCACTTATATAGAAATTGCGATGATGAATATACAGAACTGCCGCATAAGGAATTCTACCCATCCTCATGCCGTCTAGTCATCATATGTAATGGCATGGTGAGGATTCCCGGTGAATTTCATTTTGGTCCCTACTTTTTTGAACATGTCACACCGAATAGATTTAATTGATGTACAATCACAAATGAACGTTACAGAAAACTTCTGGAAGAACAGGTTGTCCCGACGTTACGAAAACTTGACTGTGTGGACATTACTGTGTTAATACATGTAAGGCAATGGTACTGTTCTAACCGCGATTCGTTTAAAGGTTGTCATTCGAGGGAACTTTCGTGATAAACATGTCGTCTCGTGAACTTTATGTGGTGCAGGATATCCCACGTGGAAAAACTGGACCCCCAGATCACCGATTCTAAATCCTTATGACTTCTGACTGAGTGGTCTCCTAAAGTTTTCGTGTATCTTGGACGTGTAAGTAATAAAGTGGAGCAGAAAGCCAGGAAAGTCAGTCATGTTTCCCTTATTTCGTCAGAAATGTTGCGTGAGGTCGATGATGATGTGATACTTCTGTTCAGTTAACAGCGTACACATAAGAATGTAACAAATAAAATTGATATTTTTTTCGGTTCGGTTCCCCATGTTGTTATTGTTTTCGGTTACACATCAAACAGAAATGAATGTAAGAAATTTTTTTTTTTTAATTTTACACTCGCCTTACCATTTACTTGATAGCAGTACCTCTACTGGAAAAAACTTTATTTTCTTGCTAGACCTCGATCACATTATCTACATCTACATATAAATACTTTAAGTTTCATTCGCATCCGTTCTGCTCAACCGGATATAAGGGCTTCCGAGTACTGTCAATTTAATTTTAACTATCCTGTATAACAATTCCTTTTCATCAAATGACAGCCAATAAAGATATAATATTATTTTAATTATAAAAATTGCTACAGTTGTCAAAAAACTGGACATCCTTAATAATCCCTTAAACTTCTCATCGTTGAAAGACAAAATTGGCTCCAGTGTTATTGGTTCAAAGAGAACTATCTTAAAATGTGTTAAGAAATAAATTCATTTCTAAAAAAGAATTTCCTCATTAAGGTTGTCATTTCTCAAAGATATTTAGACCAATCAATAGATAATTGTCTTGTAATTCTAAAAATATAAAGCGACAGAAAAATAAAAATCATAATAAAAATGTAAGTTATTAAATGCACTTGTGAAAAGAAGCGATTTTTAATGAATCAAACCTTTAGGTATTTTGGTACCATATGTCTTGAAAAGCCCAATTCCAAAATTTCATTCGATTTCCTTCCATAGTTCAGGAAATATTCAAGATCAAACTTGTGATCGAGAATCGAGGAGTCATACGGGGTCGTATACTAGTTTAAAATCTGTTCAATTATCTATCCACTTGAAGAATTTCATTATATACTTCTTTTTGATTCCAAAAGTGAAAAAAATACAACTTCAAAAAACAAAAACATTAAATTAAGTTAGGCTTAACATAATTCATTTACAGAAGATGGAATAATGATTCACAGCTTGCGATATGAAAAAATGCCGATATCTAACCTTATGATATCGGGTGTTACTGTTACAGTTGTTGGCACGCACTTATTATGCAATGTTTGAAAATGGAGAATTATTTAGAAAAATTTATTTTACTTTTGAATTAACAATATTAATTTATTTAAAAAAAATTGTTTTATAAAAAATGAAACAAAATAAAAACACTTTAAATAAAATTAAAAAAAGTCCTATACCAAGTTTTGCAAAGAACAGATTTAGCCACCCAAGGTACGTTTTTTTTTAATAATTATTACTAAATTCCTCAATTAAATATAGGAATTAAAGTAAACGATGAAATATCGATAAAAGTATAATAGTAAACTTTTCCGATATTAAAATTAAAGGAAACAACAAATTATTAAATTGAATACATTTAAGCTAAATTTAATTAAAATTAAAGCAAACAATACATTATTAAATTCAATATTATATCAGATACACGTAATTAAAATAAAAGCAAACGAGAAATTATTAAATTGAATATATTTAAGCTAAGTGAAATTAAAATTGAAGCGAACGATAAAAAATTTAAAAACAATCTGGTACGCCATTTTATAGCCTACCTAAAACAATAGTCCCTTGGGTGGCTGATAAAAACTATTAAGAAAAACTTTATTGAAATAATTACGTAACTGAAAATGTTAAATGTTTCATAGATCAATCGTTAACTTGAAATAATCTAATGCGTATTCCATAACACCTTTTCCAAAGTACCTCTGCAGCTAATAATCAAATTTGAATGAAATCTCAAAAATATGGACAATTTAGAGAGTTGTAATCTAAATTCTACTAAATTTTAGTTAAAAGGAAAGGAAAAATTAAAAGGAAAATAATTAAAAAAATTTGACCAAATAAATAACGTTAATAAATTAAATTTTAATAATTAGTAAGTAAATCATATTAAAAGTTTTAAAAAAATAAATTTTTAAATAACTATTTTTAGATAAACAAATAAAAGAAAAATAAAGAATAATTTATACAAAAATAAAGTGCTAATACAAAAAAAAAAAATGTTTGTAATTAAAATTATCGCAGTTCCAATTTATAACCAATGCAATTAAGTTTACCAACTTTTTAATTGAAACTCATCAATTTGTTACTCAGATCACCTTGTGCACTGTGGGCTATGGTGACACTG
>BMAW01098210.1:0-23724 GCA_019974015.1 Nephila pilipes | reverse complement strand
CTCCAAAATTTCTAGAAATGATTGTACAGAGTGTATGAGTATATAGTTCATAAAATGTTTTTAATTTTTTTTAAAAAAAATTCCCTTTGAGAACCTACCAACTTAAGAGAACCGTGATTATTGATGGTAGTAGCTAAGAGTCTTTTTTTTCTTTAAAAAAAGTAAAATTTGATATTTATTTTTCCATGCGTATGTCGAAACAAGTGTTCTCGAATTATTAAGGGTACAATTAGTTCAATTGTTTAATATGTTGTCTTCAAAAATCATTTTACCCTCTTATAAAAAGTTCGCTTAAAAATTTAATAAATTAAGGAAGTTTAAAAATATGGAGTTACATATCCAAAAGCGTTTGACATTTTTGTTCAGGGTAAGATTTAAAATTAAAAACAGAGATACTTTTATGAAAATAAAATTAATGGTCCAATAAACAAATTTATAAATGCTGAATTCCTCCTGATTATAAAAAAAAACTGTTTGAATTCGTAAGTAAGAAGTTAATTTGAGGAAAAATATCTCAAAACATAGGTGAAAATACATATCTTAATTGTTTTTGAAAAACCAAATATTATGAAAGGAATTAATTTTCAAAAGAGCAGTTGGTTTGTAAATTCCTTACTAGATGACACCACAAAATACAATTTTTAAACTTGAACATTAGATATCCATTTGAAAGTAAAACAATCATTTACACTAAAATATATAATAACTTGTTGCCGATAATTATAACACCCAATTCTAATTTCTAATTATTAAAAAAAAAATTAAATGTTAGAAAACAAATATTCATTTAGCACTTTTAACTGTTTTTCGGGAGTTCTACTAAATATTTTATTAAATTTTGGAAGGGATGGGAATGCGATAACATTGTTGTTTTTGTTACAGGTGGAGAAATTACCTCATAAGCACAGGTAATAACTATTTCAAATGTTGATATTATTAGATTTCGAAGTGAATCATTTTGAGCAATTTAAAATGCATGAATGATTTATAAAGATAGAGTTTGAAATAAAAATTTACTTGAAAAAGATTTTAACTTCATCTTTTTAGTGTTTGAAAGAAGAGATACCTACACTATTTTCTTCGTAAACCGCGGGCTCAAAACATGCCACAGACAAAATTCGCAGTGAAAAAAAAAAGCAAATTGCTATAATTTCGTAATAATTGGATTTCAGCGTTTAGAGAGAGTGAATATTTAAAACTACATCCGAAACTAAACTGCAGGAATACAACAGGAATTTTTAATTTAAAACTGTTATGCAATGGATTTCATAAATAAATCTATTTATTTATGAAAATGCAAGAAAAATTGAGTTATAACATGCGGACCACAAACGAAAGAAATCAAGATTCCTTTCAAAAGCATCATTGTGTAAAAAAAAATTCGTATCATTGCTTAAATGATGTAACACTTTTTAACTTTCTTATAAAACCATTTTATATATTTTTACTGTTCAAAAGCTCATTTAATGCTTAAACAGGGAGGACTAGAGACACGTGGACTTTATTTTTGTGCGTGAAAAAAACAAACGTTTCGAGTCCTAGTTTGACGGGGACACTAGGCGAGATTTTTGAAATAGCGACAAAAGCGCGTAATTTCAAAATCGGTTCTAGGCGGAAAGCGTGAAAAACATCGCGTCTCATAAGGAAAAGAGTTTCCGATAGAAAATGGCGTAATTTAGCAAAAAAAAAAAAAAAACGGTAACGAGCATGCGTTTTTAATTATAAAGAGCATGAATATTGAAGAAAGATGTGAAAACTCTAATAAGAAGAATGCGAATTTAGAAATTTATAGAAAAAGGGTTAAATTCTTGAGATAGATTAAAATAAAAAAAATAGCACAATTCAATGAAGATAAAAAAAAAAACATTATAGAAATAGCGAAATATCGTTTTTATGTACAGTTAAAGCTGGTTACGGTAGTCTTAGAGCATATCAACTGAAAGAAAGAATACGAAAAGAAAACACATTTTTAATTGCAATTTAGGTGAAGTAACGGGCAAATGAAAATCCATAGAAGAAAACGTTGGGGATACGAACAAGTGAGAAAAAAAGTACATGAAGCAATTAAATGCAAACTAATTTACTTTAGTATGAAGGCACTTCTGCATCCCCAGGCTGGTTATGACGACGATAACTTAAAAAAAATGTTGGGTCGTCTAGTTGATGTTTTTTCTTTCGTCACCATATGTATCGTGCGAAGGAGTTGTTGAACTGGTCTTCCGCCTGGTAGTTGTGGCGCCTGAACGATCTTTCGAGGGTGAACCAAGTGCCTTCGATGGAGTTGGTATGAATGCCGTTCTCGGGGTCCTCAAGTATCAGACTGCGGTTGACTTTCAAATGACATACCCCTCGTTTGAGAGGCAGTCATAGGCCTTCCAACAGTCCGAAACAATAACGGGCCCCTGTAATACCCACTCCTTGATGATGGTTAGCAGCTCCTCTTACGTCCTTTGTTCTACCACTCCAAAAAACATTCATCTGTTCCTCTTTCAAACCCATCAAACACCCAAGTTCCCTACATTGGCTTACCCCTTCCATACTTCATTTTACCAAATTTCGACAACATCACACTGACCACCAATTTTAACACTTTCACTTATCACATTCAACAAGCACATTTCTCTGCGAAAACTATACCATTCAACAACGGTGTTCTAACTGATCCTGAGTTCCTCAACACAAAAATTATTTTTTACCTTTCCAAACCTCATATGCGTCACAAGCAAAACTTCAGTCACACTTAAATGGTTACTTTCAAACCAACTTCCATACCTAACCGACCTCTTTTTTTAGTGATATTACCCCGACCTAGCCAACGATACAACCATTCATACCCATCTTTTGCATCTTCAGTTTCCGTCAACTTCTTTGGCTCACAACATATGCAACAATTTACAAATTTATCAATCATACCTTCTTTCATACACCTTTCCAGAGCCTCTTTTATACCTTGAGCTTCTAATCGGTTGAAGAACGCAGATATTAAACCTTCGAACCGTGACATTTTCGAATTCGAAAAAGCGCAAGAAAACCATTTACCAAGCCATCGGAATATAGAAAGTAACGGAAAATTCGAACCCTTTTTATAGGTTTTATAGGGTTACCAGAAAAATAATGCATGGTAACCAACTCAGCGATTTATCACCAAAAAATTGAATCACAGTAAGTGGACCCACCAAACTGGGATCCCACGAACAAACGGCCCGTCGAATTGGATTAGTGTGTGTGTGTGAACATAATATATTCTTGCAGTTTCACAAAAATAAGTATCCACGAAAAGTGCAATCATGAGATGAAGGTTATTCGTTGAACTGAGAGTGATAAGAAAATACAATATCCCTTTGAGGGGCAGTATATAAAAAACATTAAATTTTAGTTAAAATTCATCTGATATGAATTGATAATGTTAAAAGGACACAATATCAAGCGTTAAAGTTATTTTTTTTATTTATTTCCTGATTTTTAAGACCCGGTGTAAACAATATACCAATATACCACCGCACCTCTAGGACATCTTGTTTGTACACTCGTTGCTCCCTCGAAGTTCATGTATTCCTTCGAAGGAATAATAATTACTTTCATAAAAAAGTATATTATTTTAGTTAATTTGGAAAATATTAGGATTACAAAACACTTTTTTATAAAAAAAACGAGAACTTTATGATGAATTTTTATTTCTATGAGTGATAATTTGTGCGAAAATGCGCCAATTAATTTAAGTACACTCGTTGCATGCATATATAATTTTCATAATTTAATGATATAATTACATTATAAACTTTATAAATCAGTTTAATATTTATAGTTTGAGACCGTGGAGGGTATAATTTATTTGTATGTTGAAGGTTGAATCCTAACTACACCTGTGATGAATATATTAAGTTTGTCTAGATCGTTGTCTACTTTAGACATGTTATTTAGAGCTTCAAAAAGGTTGGGAAATTTGTTAAATAAATTTTGTAATTCATTTATTGCTGTGAGGAAGTTAAAGCTGTTCGGGTTATTATTAATAATGGTTGGTGGATGGATGGGGGCTTTTGCCGGTTTAAACTGACCGGAAGCTTTGATTGTAATTTGCAACGTTTTTGGCTCCATCTCTTGAGGGATTTGATTACTACAAACATTCGAAAAAAGGTTTTCAGTAACTGGTTTGGTTGCTGTGATGTTTCTATCTAGAGATTTTTGGGTTGCTTCGTCCTTTTTGGGTTTTTTTTTCGGGGAAAGCCTCTCCAGGATGTCATATGTTCAGCTTTGCAATTTATGCAAGTTGGGTGCTCGATTCTTTCTTTAATTTCGCACTCGCCGGTGCGATGGTTTTGTCCGCATTTTAGACATCTTGCATTCATTCGGCAGTTCTTAGACGAGTGATGAAAGTGATTGCAGTAATAGCATTGCTAGATGGCTTGTTTCCTTTTGAAGGGAACTATTTTTACGAATATGTAAGTAATTGCTTGCACTTTGTACATGTCAAGTGCATCGTCGTTTCTACTGTCTTCAGCCATGAAAATAAGTAGTGGCTGCTTCGTTTTTAGCTGCCTAAGTAGCACTATTTTGTCGAATTTAATGCCCTGGTTTTTCAGGTCCTCTTTAATTTCGTCTATATGGGCATATATGGGTAGGCCTTTGATACAGGCTTTCAAAGATTTTTCTTTTATCGGTTGGATTATATAATACTCAGCTTCCGTATTAGTGAGGAGGGTAGTAATTCCCCTGTGATCATTTTCAGTCCCAGGAGTTATCTTGATATATTGGCCCGAAAGTTGGCTGACAAATTTCGGGTAATATCGGTTTACTGCTTGAATTTGTAAATTATAGTTTTGTGTCAACCGAAGCATGATCGGTTGGATCTTGGGCGGTTGTGGGGGGAGGGGACAACGTCCGCTTCCTCGGTATCTACTGCCGCGAGCGTGTTGAAACTATGGCTCGTGTTAAAAGGTGTTGGTTTATTTAAGCTTTTACTAGTATTATTCTTAGCCGTTTTAGATGGTGCTATGAATCCATCATTATCAGTTTTACATAGTACTTTAAGATCTTTGCTTGGTGTTTGTTGGATATCGTTAGGCTTAGTCTTATTACTGCTTAAGCTAGGTTCCGCAGATCTTTTGCGGAGTTTTTTGTTGATTGGATTATCGAAATATTTAAATCTTGAAATAAAGTTACTGTCATTAATGATATTTGAAACGATTCAGTCCCCGGCCTCCTTCACTGTCCCTGCCTCGGTGAATAACGTGACTTTATATTGGGGTGCATTACCCTCACGGACTTTAATCCCCAGTTTTAATTAACTAATTGGAGGTGAGATAGAACTTTGGTTTTCAGCTTGCCCAGAAGTTAATTCAAAAATTGAAAAATAATGAAATGCCAGAGTAAAAAAGTTAAACGAGCAATGCTTAGTTATTAATTTTACAATTAAAATTAAAAGTTAAAAATAAATTCATTATAATAATTATGAATCAGTAAATTTTAAAAATTTAAAATTAATTTAAATTTTAAGTCATTAGATATTATTATCTGAGTAGTCCATTTTACTTGCAGAATAGGACGGGTTTTTGCCCTCCCCCCCGCGTCAGGTCATCACTCCCTCTTTTTCTCCCCATTTCTTCTTCCAGTTCCCACTGTCATTCCTACCTTACACCGTTCGCCGTGTATCTCGTTCCTTCATTCCCTACCACATAACCAGTTTTTCTCTCTCTCATTCCAAACTACTTTTACCTTTTTTTATTTTTTCGTCCTGCTCCACGTCATGTCACTTTAGACAGAGTAAAAGCGGTTGGTTAACCGCTGAGGCTCTAACCACGTAGTATCCTTACCTATAGAATGGCCCGTGCTAAGCTTGGATAGGGATTATCCCCGGAAGAGCAAAGCACGTTCTCTATAGCGTATTCGTCGGCTAACGTGGATGACTTAGGAGATGCAGAACCGCCGCATTTAGACCCTGCCGTAGAGATGGCAGATGTCTCAGTTATCGAGAATGTTGACAATGAACCTTCAAGAATGGACGCCAGGAAATGTGAAAATATCAATTTCGCCATAAATCAACTGGTTCAGACGAACAACGTAATTTTTGCACTTGAAGCAAAAATGAACACCATCCCATTATTTCCCCATTGCTATGGACCAAATGAGCTGGAAGAAGTCAAAAGAGAGCTGATCAGATTCAAAGAAGAAAGAACCAGAAATCAAGGTGAGTTTAACCTAAATTTACCTTGCCCAATTAAAGGATGCTTGCATCACGCACGTTTCAATAATTCAAATTTAAATTTGAATTCTAGTCAAATAAATCAAAATAGAAAACGTCAATATGACGTTAATTAAGATAATAGTTTTCAAATACCCAGTAAAACTACAAAACAGCCAAGAATAATTAAAAATAATACAATTAATGAAACTGTTAACAAATTTAATACCCTACGCATTAACAACCAAATAGATGTTGCGGAGGCTCTTACCCCAGTCCAAGATAAAATCCCACCATTTATGCTAAGGCTAACAGCTGATTACAACTTATTTCTCCAAAATATTCAAAAAATAGCCCCACTTTCCATCAATAAACTATCAGGAAACTATATAAAAATATTCCCGGACTCAAGTGACGAATATCGAGAAATCACAAAATATCTCAAAGAAAAGAATGCTGAATATTACATCACGCAACCGTAAAACTTGCGGCCACAAAAGGTTGTAATAAAAGGACTTCCTTCTTCAACTAATATAGACGAAATTAGAGATTCCCTAGCAGAACAAGGAATTTGCGTTGAGAAAGTCGCTCAACTCAAACGTTATAAAACCATTGCCAATCTATTTAATCGAGATTAGTAAAAAAGAAAATGCCAGGGACCTCTTTACAATTAAACAAGTAATGTACATGCAAATAGTGGTGGAAGAGTTTAAAAGAAAACCAGGTGCAACTCAATGTTACAACTGTAACTACTTTCACCACTCATCGACAAATTGCCAAATGAAGACAAGATGCTTCAAATGTGGAGAAAGCCACAATACTCTCAACTGCTCCATTAAAACCAAACAGGAAAATCCCAGATGTATTAATTGTAATAACTTTGGCCACGTAGCCTCGTGGGTAGGATGCTCCTCTTTCCCTAAACTTGGGAAGGGGAAATCAACTACGAAAACCCTTAATAGAAACCGAATTATCGTCACCAATGAAATAAGACCTGATGCAAGCTCTTAACAAATTATCTCATCAACAGATGGAGCCACTCGACGGGGAAACAGCCAATGCAACACCAATAATTGAAAATAGAAAATCAAAAAATAAAAATAATCCTGAAATAAATCAAACTCAAACTAGTTTCACCATGTTTGATGCTATAAAAGAATTACAAAATTTCTTCCAACTTTATCCAGGTCTGGTACAAGCTTGTGAAAAAATGAGTAAAGTAACAGACAAAAATGGCAAACTAAATATTTTCTTACAGGGTATTTGTACCCAAATTTAATTAACTTTTATGTCCAGTCTACTTGGTTTATCAATAATAACATGGAACGCAGAAAGTGTTAGGTCCTGTATGGTCGAGTTACGGATTTTATAGATAAGCACTCCCCTGATTTAATCCTACTACAAGATACACGTTTGAGACCTACACAAACTCTACAAATTGCAAATTACACAACATATCGAAATGATAAATTAACACCTGATAGCAGAAGCCACACACACGGCGGCACTGCAATTCAAATCAAAAACACCCTTCCACACTATCGCATCCCTACTCCCCAGTTTAAAGCTTCCGAGGCAACGATCGTTGCACTCAACCCTTCGAGGGATAGCAATATCATCATCACTTCAATTTACATTCCTCCCGTTTCAAACCTAACCAGCAAAATTCCTCCTGACTTGGAGGCCATACTTAAACTAGGCACCCCAAATTTAATCTGCGGTGACTTTAATGCAAAGCACACCAGATGGGGGTGTAAAAATAACCATCCAAGAGGTATCAAACTTTTAAAATTCACCGAAGCAAACGATATAGAAATCTTAGCCCCTCCTACCCCAACTCGTTTCGGCCAATCATCGCAAAACACCCTTGATCTAATGCTTACTAGTGGCTGCTATTGGCCAGCACGCCTCACCTCTCTCCCCGAACTTTCATCCGATCATAATCCTGTACACATTTTCGTTGATATGGAAACAAATCTTCACATCCCTATTAAAAACACATACACCTATTGGTGTGCTTACAGCCAAACACTTCGTAATAAAAACTTCTCTCTCCCATTCATTACAACTAAGGAAGATCTAGAAAAGCTTGCCGCTAACATAACAGAAACATAATTCACTCATATAACACAGCATCCATACCTAGAAACAATTCACAACTCACAATACATCAGCGAGGAAATACGTAACTTACTCAGATATCGTAATCGAGCCAGAAAAATCTGGCAATTTACGAAAAACCCCGCTGATAAAACACACTTAAATAAAATTAATAAATTATTCAGAACAAAAATAAAAGACGAAAAATTTAAAACTTTAACATCCACACTCTCCTCTCTTGACCCTGAAAGCGACTCTCTCTGGGGAGCAGCAAAGGAGTTAAGAAGGAAAAGCTCAACTATTTCGGCCCTGACAGGGCCTACAAGTATCGCACTAAGTGACAAAGATAAATCAGAAATACTTGCTGATTCCTTACAAAAACAATTTCAACCAAATAACATACAATCACCAAAACATGATAAAACAATAACACATATCGTTCACGGATTTCTTAATAATGAAAATAACTTTAATAATATCCCACCCATAAACCCCTGTCATCCATTAGAAATCATAAATTACATAAGTAAGCTCAAAATTAATAAATCTCCAAGCCATGATGGAATCACAAATAAAATGATTAAAAACCTCCCCCCCCCTACTATTTTTCAGATCACTAACTTAATAAACCGTATGCTAGAAATCGGTCATTTTCCAAATCAATGGAAAACAGCCTCAGTCATCCCGATTGTCAAACCAGGAAAAGATCCTACTAAGCCTGACAGCTACCGACCAATTTCTCTCCTCCCAATTATGGGAAAATTAGCTGAAAAGATCATTCTAAATAGGCTAAAAACCACCTTTATACAAATAACGTCATTATTCCGGAGCAGCATGGCTTTATGCCACAGCTCTCCATAGGCATCAATTAATGAGAGTTAAGAAATATATAAAATCAGGATTAGAAGGTAAAGAAAAAATAGGAGCTGTTTTCCTGGACATCCAAAAAGCATTTGACCGTGTCTGGCATACGGGATTAATTTATAAATTAATTTCTTATAATACCCCACCCCAATTAATAGTTTTAATAAATTCCTATTTTCAAAATAGAGACTTCATCGTTAAAATTAATCGCATTTACTCAAAGAAAAGAAAAATAATCTCAGGAATACCTCACGTCTCGCATCTCGGGCCAACCCTCTTCCAATGTTTCGTGAACGATATTCCAAAATACGACAACACAACTCCCTGCATGTACGCAGACGACACAGCGATACTTGCTAAAAACAGAAATGCCAAAGTTCTTCCACACCATATCAATAGACACATTACAAGATTAGAAGACTGGTTTTCCAAATGGAAAATTGCCCTAAATATTTCAAAAACAGAAGCCGTCTTCTTTGCAACATCACCTGGAGCACTCAAACCAAATATTTTTATAGACAACAAACAAATTCCATGGTCTCGATCAGCAAACTACCTCGGTGTCATTTTAGATAATAGTTTCACATTCAAACAACACATTACACTTATTCATGAAGAATTCCGACTTGCCGTGAGAAAATTTTTCACCCTAATTAGTCGGAATTCGACATTATCTGCTAAATACAAGTTGCTTATCTATACGCAATTTCTGCGACACATCCTGACTTACGCCTGTCCAATCTGGAATGGTGCTGCCCAAATACATCCCAATAAATTAGAAATACTCCAAAACAATGTTATCAGACCATTTGCAAAAGCTAGAGGAATTATAAGAAACGAAGATGTCAGAACCTCCTTATATATTAATAGACTTCGAAAGTACACAACTTTCGTAAGTGATAAATTTAACATAGTATTTGACAATAACCCCAACCCATCAATTCAAGAAACAAAAAGCTATTAACGATCCTACCCTCAAAATACTCGAGTTCACTTTTAATAAATCAACCTCTTTTAATTTCCTGAAAATACCAGCCAATAGGAAACGTTCCTCTACCCATCTGGTTAGAGCGAGCACCTTCCCCACGACAATTTTTCTAAACTACGCCCATTCTGGGTAGCCACCTCCTGATTGGACAGCCAAATTCACCCTGCAATCCCACTCCCCACTGCACTGAAATAGTTCTACTTCATGTTGATGCAAGCTATATCATTAAATTTAACTTCATCATTTTAAATTTTTTAAAATCTTTTTCAAATATTAATTTTCATATTCTATTATCATGGGCAAGTAAACTTTATCAGGTTAAACTCAGATCGGAGATCAAGGCCCCTTTGGGCTAGGCACTCCATTTAATTATTCACTATGCACAATGCACTTGATCAAACTAAAACCATTGGGTAAAATTCATTAAAATCAAAAATTAAAATTTTAGCTGTAACATTCTTTTCTTTTTTATTTACATTTTGAATTAAATTAAGAAAAAATAAATGAAATGTTTCACACTTTTCATATACATGTACGATGATTTTTATGAGGCAATAAAAAGGAATTGTTCGTTTCCCTGATTTCTGAAATTTATAAAAATAATTGATTTCTTTTCATGTGCAGTCCACTCAAATTCGACAACAAAAAGTTCAAAAACTGAATAGCAATACACATTTTTCGACATCTAGGGAAGTAATTAGGATTTTGGATCAATTTTAAAGTCTTTAATTCATCTAATACTATTGTTTCTATGAAATGAACTATTTGTTTACATTCAAATCGTTACTAAAATATGGAATCGTGTAAAGGAATTACATATAAAATTGAACGCCTTTTTTTAATTTTAGGTAACCATTTCTCCTTTAAATTGATGGCATATAGTTATTAGTTAAACAATCGTTTTCAATTTGTTTCACTTCTTAATTTATTATGGATTCACACACACACACACACACACATATATATATACAATTATTTATTTGTAAAAACATAATAAATACACACTATAATCACTAAATATTTTTTTTAATTTATTTAGGTTTTAAAAAAATTATATACAACTAAATATATTATATTTTATAAAATATAAAAAATAATATACTAACAAAAAAAAATATGAAAAGGATAACCAAAATTCAAAATAAAAATATATTCCTAAGTTAAAAAGTTCTAATGGAAATCAGCCGAAAAAAAACTTAAACACATCAAGCAAAATATTAACTCAATACATTCTAAAACCATTAATAAAAAATTACAACTATTTAATATTAAAACAATCTTAAATTCATAGGAAAATAAGAGCAAAAAAATAAGAACAAAAAAAAAAAAAAAAAAAAGGATGTAATGTAATAAAAACTGTTCCACACTTTGGAGTGAAAAAATGGTTATTAATATCAGTATTTGGGATTCAACCATTACATTTCCATAAATTATATTATAACAAGATGATATAAAACCAAAACCGTATAAGAAATATAAATTAGAAACAACAATTTCAACCAAAGGGGGAAAGAAAGAAGGTAAACAAATTTATCAGAATCCTTTTGACCTAATTACACTTATGTAATCCCAAAAAAATAATCTAAACAAAAGCCCGATTGTAATGAAATTTCGAATGCAAAGATATTTGGACCAGACATGCAAATGAATAAGATTTGGTGTCCACTGAATGAATAGCGGGAGCTACAACGCATTGGAACTGCGCAATGCGATTGCATTGCATCTGCTGCATTGCGATTTAGGATACCTTTAAAGGATTGAAAAAATACCTCACCACAGGATTCGAGCTCATTACGACCAACTGTCAGAATTTCTAAAAGGTCGTATCATTGGATTGAAAGATGCAGGTTGGGCATATTAGAGATTCGCTCGTCATATGAGTCGAAGTAATGCGGCGATTGGAATATGCTGGCAAGAATGGGTGGACAATGGCAGATTTCAGTGTCATGAAGATAGCGGTTGACCTGGAGCCACAGCAGAACGGGAGGACAGAGTGATTTTCAGATCAACTGTCACAGCGCCTGATTCATCATTTTCAACCATCAGACCTGCGACCGCACACGAAGGATCCACATGTCCATTCACAGATGGCTGATAGAGCGAAATCTACGCTCGTACCGACCGCTACGCCACCTGCTATTCACGCCTGCACACTGTCGAGCCATATTACAACGGTTCTTGTCTCAATCAGGTTGGAATAATGCTGACTGGGGACGTATAGTATTTAGCGATGAATCCCGCTTCCATCTGTGTCCTGATGTGTCTGAAGACACTCAAGGCAGTGTGCCGGTCCTGTTTTCAATATTACACCCCCCACAGGCCCTTAACCAGGAGTTACCCCAGATAGCTGGACCCATTTGGTCGTCATTTCAGGCAATTCACTTACAGCACAGCGGTACGTTGATGGTATTTTGAGATCTGTTTTGCTGCCGTTCCTTTTGCAGTACCCTGGCCTTATTTTTCAGCAAGATAATGCCAAACCACATACGGCATGTGTATTGCTATGAACTGTTTTACAGCTTGTCAAACACTTCTTGTCCAGCCAGATCTATTTCCAATCGAACATGTATGGAAAATGATGGGAAAGCGACTGCATTTACCAAGGAAGGATGATGACCTAGCCCGACAGTTGAAACAAATTTGGCAGGAAATACCACAGGAAACCATCAGGGAGCTTTATCACTCTATGTTACGTCGTGTGGCAGCTTGCATCCAGGCTAGAGGTGGGTCAACACCTTATTGAGCTTGTTACTTTGTAACTGTGTAACTCCGAAATAAATCATTCAATTATTCTGAAATTTAAATTATTTTCTGTTCTGTACATAATAATCCGCCAATTTTTTTCTCCATCGGACAACTCCTTCTTGGTGCATTGTTTTGTTTGTTTGTTTTTTGTTATAGAGGTCGTCACTAAATTCACTAGAAGTATGTACTAATTTTTTTTTAGATTCTTCAGGTTTCCAAAACTAGTTTAAAGAGATCTGGAATACTGATGAATCAGATATTGATGTTTTAGATTTTAAAAATCATGAGAGCGATGATGATGTTAAGGATCCTTCATTTGCTCCTCCAGATTTACAGTATGATTCTTTTTCTGAAGAAGAGACAAATGAAGAAGTATAAATAGTTCCTGAAATCTCCATAGTAGGCTCTGTTTTAGAACAAAAAATTTTCTTATCTTATAATTGTTTCAATTACGCTTAAAAGATTTAAAAGAAAAAGAATATGTAAAACATCAAAATTCTGCTTCATCAACACCTTCACCAATTGATGTTCCTAATATTTAGACCTCGAAAATCCATGAACATTCTAGAAGATCTTACTAGAAAAGCCTATTTTCAGAAGACTTTAATCAACTTCCTCCTGCACCATCATACATAGAGAATAATAGGTATCTACCTGTTCTGTCTCCCGAGGATTACTTTCACAAGTATGTACCAAATGATATAATCAAATTATTGACTGAATTCACCAACTGTACGTATTTAAGAGATACAGGAAATAACCTGTATCTGTCAGAAACTGAAATCAAACAGTTCTTTTCAAATCACAATAGTTAGTCAAAATTTCCTAGAATTCCAATGTACTGGGCAGAAAAAAAACAAGAGTTTTCCGTAATCGCAGACAACATGTCTCAAAATCGCTATTTCTTATTGAAAAATAATTTAAAACTTAGACATGATTTTTTAGTACAAGACGAAGAAAATTCAAACGATAAATTTTGGAAAGTAAGACCCTTTCTAAAAACAGTTCTAACAGGATGCCTACTGAAAAAAAATTAATATAGCAATAGATGAACAAATTGTTCCTTTTTTCGGTCATGCATCTGCACGGCAATTCATTAAAGGGAAACCAAATCCTTGTGACTTGAACATTTTTGTAGCTACTGCACCTGACAGTCTTCCTTTAGATTTTTTCATATATCAAGGATCGGGAGCAAAATAATTAATGATTCTGCTCACAATGATTTAAAGGAATTAAATACTGGAGGGAAATTAGTTTTGTGACTTTCGGAGAGCTTACCTCCCGGCTGTAAATTGTACATGTACAGATACTTCACATCAGTTCATTTATTAGACATTTTTCATTATAAAAATCATTACCAAGGAACAGGAACATTGAGTAATAATAATATATCTTTCAGTATTAATTTCAAAACAGACACTGAAAAAAAAAAGGCTAGGTCGAGGATCAATTAACGTACAATTCAGAAATGATGGCCGTCGTAAAATCGTTCGACACAAATCTGTTATGCTTACTTTATCTGCCTATGGAAAACATTCTTTAGATACATACAAAAGTTGGTCCAAGAAAGATAGGAACTAAGTTGCTATCAATCGTTCCTTCTACAGTAAAAAAATATAGTTTGCACATGAGTAGAGTTGATTTTCATGATCGCGTTATAAGCTGTCACAGAATTTGCGCTCGGATATTCGAGTTATAATGCACTTTATAGAGATTTTGCAATAGCTGCAAGCTGGATTGAATATCGACGACACAAGGCAAAGTCGAGTGCTCCAAAATCTGATTATCTTTCATTCAGAATAAAAGTACAAGAATACATCATTCATGGCTCCGAAGAAGGCGACACATCGGAATATGAACCTAGTAATCCACCTTCACCTCAAAAAAGTAAAATGATTGCCAAAAGTTCCATTGCCATCAGACTATTTGAGAAAGAAACAAAATTTGCATCTTCCGGAAATTCAATTCCTCAACCGGCATCAAAAATCCAAAGCAGAATGCCTGGTTGAAAATCAAATTCAGCAAAAATGAGGTGCACAACTTGTAAAGTTTTTTTTTCCTGCAAGAAAATTGGCAATGTTTCAAACTATTTCATGAATTATAAAAAATATGTAATAAATATCATATTTTATCTTGTTTTTGAAGCTTCTTCATGGTTTTAATGTAGCTTATATATCTTAAAATATATATAAAAAAAGTTTTACGTTATTCTAGATAAGTGAGAACCTGTTAACTTGCAATTATATGAGTATATATACATATTTCATGCCGTAATGTTAAATATCAAAGCATCATACATTTAATGTTGAATATTTTGTGATTAAGATCTTACTCTGTGCAAGAATTGCTCGTTAAATGAGATTAATCATAGTTTTTGAATTAACATAGTGATATCACTTTGTCCCAATGTCTCCTCCAGGAGATTCTATTTTTCCCCAAAATAAAAATTAAAATAATTTCTTAAACATTTTTTTCAGTACTTTCCTTTGTATTTAGGACCAATGAATACAAATAATTTTAAAATTTATGATTCAATGTTGTCCTTGGGTCAGAGGAGGTTAAGATTGGAAACAAGAAAATTACTGCGCTTATCGACACCGGAAGTACCCTCAGTCTACTACGAGAAAATATCAGCAGAAGAATCATCGATCTAACGAAGAAAGCGAAGAACAAAATTCTCTTAATTGGCATAGGTGAAGCTCAAATGACTACGAAAAGATCTTGTGAACAAGAATTACTTGGCATATGGTACCTACAACGAAACTCAAGATCGAAGTAGTCATAGGTTTACATATTTTAGAAGAAGCATCAGTCAACTTCACAAAGAATAGTGTAGAATTTGTCAAATATGAAAATTAAGCCTTCTTAATGCAAATATCAGTGGAAAGCGTCAATAAAGTAGAATTGAATCACATAGGAGATCTTCGGATGAAAAAAGAGCTTACGAAGATGATAGAAAGCTACATGCCTGAAAAGACGGCAAGCACCGACGTTACCATGCGAATTATTTTGAAGAATGATAAACCAATTTGTCATTCACCATATCAATTAGCATATACAGAAAGAGAAGAAGTAAACAAACTGATAGAAGAATGGCTCAAAGAAAGCATCATACACCCAAGCTCATCAGAATGCGTCATTCCAGTTGTAATGGTCAAAAAGAAGGATGGAACTTCGAGATTATGCATCGATTACCGAAAACTAAACCAGAAGCTAGTGAAAGATAAAATTTCCTTAACCTCTCATCGAAGATGTTTTAGATACGCTACAAGAAGCAAAAGTTTACTCCTCGCAAGATTTATGAAACGGTTTTTTCCACGCCAATGTTGATGAAGATTGCAGAAAATTCATGTCATTTATTGTTCTAGATGGACAATTGGAGTTTAACAATATTCCGTTTAGCACCTGAGCATGAGCCCAGGTGTTTTTCAAAGATATGTTACAAGCATTTTTAGAGACCTCACACGTAAGAGAATTTTAGTCAGTTATATAGACGACCTCATTGTGTTTATTGAATATCGACAATAAACACAAAGAAGGACTCCATAAACTCATTGTTCCAGCAAAAGATGAAAATGAAGGACTCCATAAACTTAAAATTGTGTTGGAAGTTGTAAAAAATATGGTTTGTGTGTGTGGAGATAAAATTTAAGAAGTGTCAGTTCCTAATGCGAAAATTTAATTTTTAGGTCACATAGAAGAGAAGAGAATCATCAAGCCCTCAGTTGCAAAGTTTCCAAAACCAACCACCGTAAAGAAAGTACAAATTTTTTTAGATTAACAGGAAATTTCCGAAAATACATCAAAGATTACTCGAAAATTGCTAAACCGTTAAGTGACCTCACAAGGAAAGAAAATCTCTTTGTTTTTGGAACACAACAGAAGGAAGCATTCGAAAAGTTAAAGAAGGTATTGTTGACATTGTAGGCAGCTTGGGCCATTTGGTAGCAAAATGGAGAAAAAATCATTTCTCGCAAGTCTGAGGATGAGTAATACATTGCGAAACACGCATCCTTTAAAAGGTAAAAAAAGATAAAGAATTATTTTAAAAAAATTCGCTGGAATAAGAAATTAAATAAGTTATAATCCATTACAAAATTTTTATTTACTATATTGTAATTACAAGTTGCATTCCAAACGAAAATTGCACATACTGCGTTGCTGTTAAAAATTTTGAGATTGAATAGCATTGGTATTCATTCATCGATCCCCTAGATTGGATTGACCCCTAGTTATACAATGTCTACCCCCAGGGGTATAAGCAATCCGACCCTCCCTTGTTAAGTAAACAATATGCGTTTTGATTGGGGGAATTTTAAGATCTTTATTTAATAAGAAGTTTCTTCTATAGCAAGGAGCGTTTGTAGTTATTCTTAATATTTTATTTTGGAAGACTTGCAATTTTTTTAATGGGGGGTGGCTGCTGTGTGACTCCATATTAGGGTCGCATAAAGAATTATAAATCTTATGGTTTGCTTATGTAATAGAAATTTGTTGGAGAGGGAAATCACAGAACACTTACCTATCAGAGGAATACAGCTGTGGTTTTGGCCCAACTTTTAGTGCTTATTGTAGTGGTGTGTTTTTAATGGTCTACTCGGAGTCCAGATAGACGCCGAGATATTTGACATCAGAGTCCCATATGATGTTTCTATTAAAAAGTTTAAATTGTTGGGTGGAGGAAAGGGTATGGTCTCTTCTAAAAATAATAGCTGAAGTTTTGGTGGTGTTGACTGCTATCCTCCAGTGGATGAGACAGTTTTTGAATTTTTTTTAAAGATGATTTTGGTGTTTGAGAATAACCGATTTTACAGTGGTATCTTGTGTGAGGATAGCGAACAAGCAGACTATTGTGAAGACTCTGAAGGAAGTCGTAGGTGTACAGATTATACAAAATAGGGGAGATTACAAAGTCTTCTTCGATATGGCTAATTAAAGAGTAATTATTATTAACTTTGACATAGAATGTCCTATTTTTAAAGTACCAGTTGATTAACAGAATGATATAAGGGGGAAACTGAGTTTGATATAAGTCCATTGTATAAGAGGCGATCAAATGCTTTTTTGGATAAGGATGGATGCTTTTTTGAGTAATATTCCTCCAGGCATTTGCTTAGAATTATATCCCTCAGTAATGGTATTAAGAATGCGTAGAAATTGTTCAGCAAAATTATGATGAGATCTAAAACCAAATTGGGAGTTAGGTAGAATACCGTTTAACGTGGTGTTGTCTAAAATGCGTTTTAAAGTAATTCTTTCAAACTTTTTTGAAATAGAATTTAAAACGCTAATGGGGGGGGGATAATTTGAGGGAATAGAGTGATTTTGACCTGGTTTGGAGAAAAGAATAATTATTGCATGTTTTCTTTTCTAAGGAAAGTAGGATAGTCAAAAGCATTTGTTGAAAATTTTAGTTAAATGAGTAATGGTTTTTAAAGGAAGATATTTGAAGGCAACGTTGTGAATACCATCGACACATGGGGCTTTTCTTTTGTATAATTTTTTGGTTATGGCAGAAACTTCAGTTGGGGAGTAAGAGACGAGGTGGCATTTAGACTAGAGTAAGAATTTTGATAATTATAATCCAAATTTTCCACTTCAATTTTATCATCATCATCATACGGTTCAGTATTTTCCTTGAATGAAATTTCCTGGGAATGAGCAAATAGGTCACCCTTGTCTTTGGACAAAACTATTTCCATTATTTCAAAGTGAGGGGAATAGTGAATTATTTTTTAGTCAATTTTTTGTTTAAATTGAAAAGAGTTATCTTCAGTATTAAATTTCGTAAGTAGGACTTTCCATCTGTTGTTTCTAAGGATTCTAATTTGCTCGTTAATTTGCAAGTTCAGTTTATTTAAAAAAGTTTTGTAAGGTGGACATCAGGTTTGTTGCCATTGTTTCCTGATGCGGTTTCTTTCTTTCATAATATTACCGATATGGGGTGGAAATCTAAAATGATGGTTTTGGATGCTTTTAGTGATGCTAGAAGTGTTAATGGCAATTTAAATAACGGTGGCTAAAGAGTCAGTAGCGTTATCAACATTATTAATGCCGTTGATAGAAGGATTGCCTGTAATAGAATTATAAAGGGTTTCTTGGAATTGAAACCAGTTAGTTGTAGGAGTGTGAAGAAGAGGGGGAAGGATGTTACTAAAGAAAACTTCAATTAATATGGGTTATGATCACTGGGGAAGCATTAATACTTTCAATACGGAAATTAAAAATATTTTTGAGGAGGGCAAAATCAATGACAGAACTAGAGAGGCTATTGTAAGGAAAATGGGTGGTGAAATCTGGGGCTGCTAGTTGGTATTTATTCAGAATTTAAAAATAGTATTGCCTGAACAACTGGCCGCCGTATCCCTGGTCCAGGTGGAGTGTTTGGCATTGAAGTCACCAAAAAGAATACCGGAACTATTGTGTTGAAGAATGTTTTTATACTGATCTGGATGAATTAAATTGAGGGGAAGTAAATGGTATTGATAGTGATATATTTATTATTTCGAGATTTGATGAAAACTGGTATTTGCGGAGTGAGGGGTGCTTTTCAGAACCGCATGATGAGAGATGCTACTTTTAATAACTGCAGTGCTTCCACCACGATGGGCAGTTCTATATGATCTATGAGTGATATAATTTGGATTTTTAAGTTATCAAGAGGGTTACGATGCGACACATGGACTCTAATTATATCATCAATGAAACTGATATTAGTTCTCCTCTTTTGTTTTGAATACCATTAGCATTTCATATGGCAATGCGTAATGGTACAGTCTTTTGTTTCATTGCCTTCAGCGCATTTTGATGGGGTGGGAACAGAATCTTGGAATGTAAAAAGGCGTCAGGATTTTCAAAAATTGAATGTCAATGATAGACTGTCAAAATTTGATATTACATGCATCTGTCTCAGATACGAAAACTTTGATTTCAGCAGGACAATATCTATCGATCTTGTTAACTACTTCCTTGTGTCTTAATATGCCTCAGTCCTTTGCCTTTGGATACGTAAAACCCAGAGAGACAAAATGATGTTTTTTTTCTGTTTTTTAATGATGTTGCTCCACGTCTTACTATAAATTTATTTTTTGTTTCCTTTTCTGTTCTATTCTTCCATTCATTAAATGCTTCGAAGTTAATAAAAGCCAATTCAACATTTTCTATTTTCACATCGTGTACCTCTTGAAAGTGTAAAAGCATTTCCTCCTTGGGTACACAGAGCACACTTTCTTCTTAATTCATTTATATTTTCCACATAATGCATTTTTCGCATATGGAAACGTAAATTATAAATATCATTATATTTACAAGTACAAAGATCACACTTAAATTTGTAAATCTCTGAGTCTCTAATATTCGGCGCTAAATTGTTCGCTTGTTCCGGATGCTTTCTATTAGCATGCTGTTTTAGCGCTTTGTAACTGCTGTATTCCCTTTTACAGGCAGAACACGAGAATTTTTTGGAAATTTCTTCAACAGAAAACATTATTAATGAGGATTCAAGATCCACGGACATAATTAAACAATTATTCTTACGTAAAACGCATAGAGATAAAAAAAAAAAAAGTACCAGTTTCAAATTAGCGGAAAAAATATGTTCTAACTATTCAGAATAGATGGCGCCAGGAGCGTGTGAGCTGCTTTCAACTTTTGATGCCTTAGATAGCGAGCTCTAGACGCTTGTCATACAAATTACTTCTTAGCATTAATTAAACATTAGTACATATTATTATAGTTCATATCTTAATCAAATCCTCTTTTATAAATACATACGGCTGCTCTTAAAGAGCGCCGTTTCCAGTTTTATTTGGAAGACGATATTCAAATACGTAAATTCTATGATTACATATATTTATATAAAAAAGAACTGTATTTAAAATTGTGGTGTTGAGTACAAATACATTACATCTAAAATCTAGATTTAATATGTAATAAATAAGAATATTCACAATGTATGTGAATTGAAACAATTTTTTTTAATAGCAATAGAAAAACTTTCACAATGGAGTGAAATAGCTTTGTAAACAATGTTTGATGGGAAAATATATTGACAAAGTTGTTCTAATTCTATTACTTTTTAAGCAAATTAAAGATTATCTCCAATTATTATTATTACTGATTTAAAATCATTAATACTATAAAGCCCACTAAGAGTATCATTAGAGAACTGGAAAATCACAACCCCTTCAGCCAAACCAGATATCGAAGCTTTAGTTTCTAAAATTCAATGCCAAGTATCAAATTAATTTTATGAATTTTTGCCACCTCTATACAAAACACGGCGTATAAGTGTGTTGTGTAAAACAATACCAATCTTAATTCTATGTTGTAACTTTTATATTGTAAAAATCAGAAATTAAGTTCAAATTACTTAAATATGGTAACTGTTTATTTAAGAGGTGTTTTTCCTTGCTCATGAATATTACTATTCACTTACAGTTATATTTATTTTGCGCCCCCCCCAAAACAACTTGTGTTTTTCTAATGTGGCCTAGAGAAACAAAAAGGTTGATATTCCCTGGTATGTACACATTTATAGAGGTAGACAGTCTCAAAATTTCAATTGAATCGTATGTCCCTTTGTTTCAGACACGTTTTATAGTCACCTCTTTTCCTTTATAGGGGAAATATATTCATCTTCCTTCGCCTCCGACCCTTGAGAAAGAATCCCCGTACAGAGGAGGCTTTTTTTGTAGTATTTGCCGATTGATTTTAAGCATTTTTAATTAATTTTTATCTCATCGTTTTTGATATATTGCTCGCAGAAAAGATTTATATAGATAGTTCTACTAAACTTTTGCGATTATTTTACCAACACTTTCAACACCGTGCACTGTGTATTAATTTGGCAGAAATCTTTTAATCAGTTTTTACCCACATCCCGATGAATTCGAACGTTGAAATTTTGCGCAAAAACACTCTTTGGATGACAATACAATATTCTTTTAAAAATGCAAGTAAAATATTTACTTTTTTGCTTAAAATTCTTTTGAAAATAAAGACGAAAAATTAGTCAATAATATACATATAATTTTTTTTTTTTAAAAAAAAGCCAATGATTCTATTTGACTAAAGAATAAAGAAAGTACTAAAATTTAAAAATAATTTGTTCTTCTGCCTGTAAAAAATTAAATAGAGTGTGAATTTACTACATAACAGTTTATCATCAGCATAAATAAAAAAAAAGTGAAGATTTTTTTCAATGTAGCTGAAAATCTTTGAGAAAAGACTTGAGTGTTGTTCGCACACTAAATATCTAAATTATGACAGTGTACAATGCAGATTTTGGTCTAAAAATAGCAGCTGGATTGAAAATAGCTTCACTTTTTTTTTTTTTTTTTTTTTTATCTATGATGGTGTTAAACTATAGTATTGTAAATTCAAATTCGATTTAATTCTTTACTGAGGAAAGAAAAAAAAAATTACTTTTTTCCTTTTCAGCTCTTTCTTTATTCTTTTGTCAAATAGAAGTGTGGACAATTTTTACTTATTTGTTTTTATTATTTTTTAATGCTGGATTTTTTTACTTATATATTTACATTATTTTATTATTTATTTCAAAAAATAATCAGTTTATGTAATTTGCTTGTAGTTTACCGAAGACAATGTTAATTTCTGTGCTTAAAGGGAAAAATGGATTTTTAAAATTACAACATTGACAGCTGCATTTACTTAGTCAAAGAAAATTTGCTTAAAAATGTCTTGACTAATTCCAAACTGCCTAATTTAGTTATATGTATTAAATTATCATTTTATATTTATTCAATTTAATCGTAATTATCATTTTCTTTAAATCAAAATAATACACAAAATAAAAATTTGATCAAATGTATGTTCTGTGTGCATATTACTTATATTCTATATTATTAAATTTAAATTATATAAATGCATATATATATATGTGTGTGTGTGTGTGTATGTGTGTGTGTGAGAGAGAGAGAGAAAGAGAGAGAGAGAGCGTGTGTGTGTAATTCCTGTAATTACATTTGTTCCGAACTGAATACTTTCCCATCTGAAACCACGTGACTCCCGCCAGAGGACGCTGTTGTTTGGAGTGAGCAGCGTCAAAACAGAACACTTACTTGAACTAAGAACGAGAGAGAACGCTTTTTGCTCTATTATGTAACCTGTGTTGTGTCTTGTAGTGATGTGTAACTGTAGTAATTAATATTAATATATAATTTTATTTACAAGGAAGTTGAGAGTCTTCATTTTGAATAGATGATGAGTTTATTTTCATTGCAACTAATAAAGAATTAAAAACACCAGCTCCCCGGAACGACAGAAAAGGTATGTCAAATTTTGATATTCTTAATGAGTAATTATTGACATACCTAATTCTGAAAAAACGAGAAACTTAATTTAATATTATTTGGTTTTTGTTTCTTGACAACATTAGTTGCGTAAAAATTGAAGCTCAAGCCGCTTGTGAAGAATATTGAATCGTTTTAGCAAAGAAAATTAGTAAACAATATGAATTTAAGAAAATTAGAATGTATTTCTCAATTTAGACATAGACAGGCAATTAGTAATGAAAAGAGAATTTTAATTTCTAAAAATGGCACTTTTTGATTAAATGTTATTATTCAGGAATTATTTTTTTTAAAGAAATATTGGCTGCATTAAGTTCTATTGAAATTGTATATTGGTTTTATTGGTGGGGAAAAAGATTACTAAAGGTGAAGAAATGGATTAAAAATTAGCTGAGAAAGAGACGAAATTCCTTGAATATATATGAATTATAAGTATTGTCATTTTAAAACTAGCTTAATTTGAAATATATGACTATAAATATCAAATCATATGCTTTCTTTAACAAAATTATTTAGAATATGATGATTGATTTGGA
>BMAW01098196.1:0-17110 GCA_019974015.1 Nephila pilipes | reverse complement strand
CAATTATACATTACGAACAGAAGGATCGGAGTGACTCTCAGGTCTGGGACCTATTCAAGAACTATCCATTGTTTTCTGTTGAAGAACTGCTCAAGATCACATTTCTTTCGGCGTTTCTTTTCATCTCATGAAATTAAAGTTGAATTATTGAGAAACTCTTGAACTATTGAGAAGCTAGAATACGAATACTTATGAAACTATAACTACTAAAGTACACTTCAGACGAATAGAGCAGTTTACCACTTTTGGATTCTGCAAAGGTTGAAAAAGAAAGGCTATTCCTTGAAAATGCGATTAGAGTCAATGTAACATCTTAAATACAAAGAATTTGAATCATAACATAAAATATCGAAAGAAAATCGTACGTTAGTGTTAATTGCCTCAAATATCATTATGTCAAACATGGATATTAATATTTCAAAAACTTTTTTAAAAAAATGTTATTTTAAATTAGTCTCACCTGTTTATTCCATAATTAAAAGATTCTGAAATCACCTTATATGTAATTTTATTTTAATAAGCTAGTTTTATTTAACGACGTAGAGTAATAAACAAAGAAAATAGTCTTAGAAAATAGGCTTGATGAAAAAGGAATTTTAAAAAGCAGGATTACCTTTTACGAATCAATTGCTCTGTGATTTCTTAGGTAAAATGTAACAAAAATAATAACATTTTACTCGAATATTATGAATTCTACGAAAATTATACAGTTATAGGCATAACTCCTTTAATTTCGGTTAAGTAATCGTATTCATTAGAAACAAATAAGTAACCGCAATTATAGTTTATCATCACCAAACTATATATTTTTTTTCTTAAATTTGTGTGGAAATTATGTAATATAAGTTAGCGTTAAAATGAGGAATACGTTATTTAATTAAATAACTAACCAAGTCATTTAAAGCCTATAAAACTAATTTATTCTACGAGTTAATTGTTTATTTTATGAAACAGACAATTACCTAATAATTTAAGAAGATATTCTTTATACTGTAAATTAATATACTCTTATATTTTCTTAATTGAAAATAGTTCAAGAAATATTTTTACCAAGCAAAAAAATTTTCTTCTCATTTATGTTTTCAAAATGATGTTTAAATTTATTATTATCGTCATCATTTGCATTTTTTTGGGATAAAACGTTTGCATTATTTTTTCAAGAGCATAAGTTTTTTTTTTTTTTGCCGTCAGGACTAAAAACCCTGATAAATTACATAATTATGTAATAAAAATTTAAGTATAACTATTTCTGCACTATATTACATTATTTTTATAACTCTTTAAGTAATCTAGCAATAAAATTATATTATGTAGTCTGTTTTTCTTTATTATGTATCCGTTAACCTATCCGTAATGTGAAACATATTTTTTCAAAAGACTATTTATCATCAATTAATTTTATAAGACAATGGATTTATTTAAGTGTCAAATTGTTTATTTTTAAATTTAATGGTCTATGATTAGTAAATTTATTGAATAACCAATTAATTCATCGAATAACTTGGTATGGAGGAACATTATGAACATATTCTGAACGGAACATTATTATTCTATTATACCCTTCAACCGATTTGGTTACTTATTTCCTGAAATAATTAGGTATTCTATTAAAATAACTGAGTTATACGATTTAACGATAATATACATAATAAAAACATATTTAAACATTCAAAATTCATTTTAATGACAGCTAGAAACTGGAAATCAGAGGTAACTTAGCTATAACCATGCAGTGTATAACTAGTCCATTATCATAACATCTGTTTTAATACCCTTAATGCCCTGCTTTAACTTTGAAGTAAATGAATTATTGAATAAATATGCATGCATGGGGTGATGTTATTGTAAATATCTATGAAATTATAAATACAATTAGCAGAGTGAACTTTAAGCGATGTTATAAATGACTTTTAAGTTATAAATATTATGTAAAAGTCATGTAAAAGTTACACAAATGATATTTAAGGGGAAATATTATGATGAAATTTTATGAGCGTGTTTAAAAGCATTTTAATTTCAGATTCTATTTAATAGATGCTGCATTACAAAAATATACTGAATACATTTTATCTATTGTTAGGTTATGGAAGTTACGAATAATGTAGTATGTCGTTCATTCTTTACAAATATATAAATCGAATGTATAAGATAGTTATTAATAATAAAACTTATTTTAATTAAAATTGATGAATATTATAAAAAGCTGTTTAAGTATTATTTTGAACAGAACATATTATATACAAATCTACAGGCGAATTTTTGACTCGTTACACGTTCAAGAGTTCAGAAGCAGTTGGTATCTTTATTCATTAAAACATCATAACCTGAACTTATCGAAATATTTGTAAAGATGAATAATTTTAAAGTATACTCCTATTTTCAATAAAGTTTATCGAATGTCACAAAGATTAAAATATATTATTGGTAACTATTCTATTTTCCAAATTTAATCTTTATTTCTGTAATTAAACTAAAATACTAACTACTATTTACTAAAATACTAAGTAATACTAGAGTTTAACTAAAATACTAGCATATAAATTTTTCTCGTGAGAAAATTTATTGTTAATGCTTGCAAAACTCTTCACACTTCGGCAAAAACATAGACTTTCTTAAACAGGGTGAACCAGAAGTCTCTGACGCATTTGAAAATTGTCCGCCTCTGAAAGAGGAGGGCGCTTTTAAAGATAGGGATGTGTGAGTTTATAAAAATGCTCTAGGAAAAAAGGAATCATAAACCACAGATGCAGTCAAAACAACACTTTTTCTAATATAAATTCGTATAAATATAACCAAAAACATGAAAATTAAGATCAAGGAAAAGAAGTTGCATTATTATTTGTTTGAAATGCAGGCAAAAACATTTCCATGACTGAATGCTAAAATATGAATTAAGCAGTAAAAAGATTAAGTAAGGGAAAATAATCTGATATGGTGTTTGTAGTTATAATATTTAACATTCATTGCAATATTTAAAAGTGTGAGTTACAATTGATGTAAGGATTACATTACTATATTACAAATAATTGTTTCAAAATTCCATATTTTAGTAACTAAAATTTGTAATATTCATAATTTACTGAGTTGTTTAAAAGGGCAAGTTATAATTGGTCTAAATACTACATTAATATACTGCAAATCATTGTTTAAAAATTTAATATTTTAGAAACTAATATTTATAATACTTATCATTCACTGGACTGTTAAAATTACAAGTTACAATTGGTGTAAATATTGCATTAATATAACGCAAATAGTTCTTTAAAAATATCTTTTAAACGCGAGAGAGTTATCAAAACACCGTCAGAAAAGAGTGACATTTTAGAAGGCTACCAGGGAGAAAAAGGCTGCCAATTTCAGCGACCGTTTGATAGTAGCGCTGATCGTAAAGAATATTATAATTGGAGGAAAAGGAGAAATGTAAAAATGTCATGAAATGCTATTTCAGTCTCAAAAGAAAAAGTTTGATTCTGAATTGAAGAAGAAAGATAAGGAGTTAGCTGAAATTCTAGTAGCAAATAAGACGTTATCTAAATTTGTAATAGAACAAAACGTCATTGTTGGAGAAGAAAAGAAGATATATTATCAATAATAGAGAGGCAAATAATTCAAAAGAAGGAAATATTTCTAGTTTCTCTAATAATAAATATACTCATGGACAAAACAATTAACAACTAAGAAATAATTGCAGGATCGTAACGACACTTGGCATGAAGATACATGTCGGGGAGATATGCAAAGGATTAGAAATGCAGCGGGATTGCGAATTACGTATAGCTGGTAGAGGGCGTTAAACTTCGTTCTCCGTGCAGTATAAAATAGGTAACCAAAGCTTCTTTGAGTGTGCTGAATCGTTTACAAAGGAAGTGCTGAGGTAGACATGCCATTACGCCGTTTTCGAAGACAATATAAGCGGATGTTGCAGTTTGAGAAGTGTAGAATCATCGGCATGATGAAAGCTGGGTGGTCAGCTAGGCGAGTAGCTCGTCAATTAGGCAGCTCTTATTGTATTGTGAGGAAGTGTTGGGACTCGTGGATCCGAGAGATATCATTTACACGAAGACCAGGCTCAGGACGCCATCGACAAGCCAGTCGTAGAGAAGACCGTCCCATCGTAAGAAATGCACGCGCACAGACAACTGCTTCATCGACCGCCATCCAGGCAAAGGTAGCACCTTCATTAGAGAGGTCCCTGTGTCTTCTCGAACAATATGAAGGCGCCTGGATGAAGGACATTTGGGATCGTGGCGCTCATTACGTGTGCTGCCCTTGACGCCCAACCATTGACGCCTCCGTTTGGAGTGGTGCCACGCACGAGCAAACTGCACTGCAGCGGAATGGAACCAGGTCGTCTCTAGCGATGAATCCAGTTTCAATCTCAGCAATAATGACATTCGCTTTTGTGTGTGGAGACCCCGTGGTGAACGCCTCAATCCTGCCTTTGCTTTACAACGGCACACAGCTCCCACAGCTGGTGTGAAGGTATGGGGTGCTACTGCTTACAATACATTGTAACCCTTAGTATTGAACCGTGGCACGATGAGAGCAATGCGGTATGTCCATGACATCCTGCAACGACATTGTTGCCACTCATGCAACGGCTCCCAGGACCCATTTTTCAACAAGATAATGATCGGCCTCACACAGAAAGGGTGTCACAAGACTGTCTCCGCACTGTTACTCTCCTTCCTTGGCCTGCCCGATCCCCAGATTTGTCTCCAATCGAGCATATCTTTGATCATTTGGGACGGCGAGTTGGGTATCCCACGAGTTTGAATGAACTAGAAACAAGGTTACAGCAAATTATTAACGAAATGTCTCAAGACATCATACAGAACTTGTGTGCCTCAATGCCCGATCGTATCGCATCGTGCATTGGCGCTACAGGAGGTTCAACAGGGTATTAAATCCTTCGTTCTTTTACCTTTTTCTCTGAAATAAATGATCATTTTTCTTTGATTTTCTAATTATTTATTTATATCAAAATAGTCATTACGTATGTAAAATTTCGTTTTCTTTTGACGACTCCTTCTTGGTGCGCTAATTTTTTTGTCCATGAGTGTATATAGTGAAAAACTAGGTGAATTAAGAAGACAGGAATAATAAGTAAAGCAGAATGACTGTATATATAATAGGAAGAATCACTGTATCAATAATAGTTTAGTAGCCGAAAAACTGGAAAATATATGAAAAGAAAATTCCCAATTTAATTAGATGATTACGAAGAAACTGAAGTACAAAAGAAGAATTGAATGAAAAACAGGTGGTCAAATATTTGAATTTTAGTGTAAAAATTTCGATAAAAGCGATATGAAATTTAGAAGAAAAAGGAGAGAGAGAATTTCGCAAATATTGGCTTCAAGTATAGGTTTCTGTGTAAAATTATATATAGAACAATCGAGGCAATGTTACATCAGGAAGGGCCAAATAGGTGAATTAACCAATAGCGTGTTCCTTACAATCATGGTTTCATAGAGTTGTGTTTGTCAATTGCTTGCAAAAATCTCCTGTAAAGAAAGAAATCTATAACCGATCGTAAATAACAGGCATATATGTAGAGAGTCCTGATTACCAAATGTAAAGATACTAATAATATAAATATAAAATGAAAAATATAAATATGATCATCATGAAATGAAGTAATATTGTTATTTCTTTTTACTACGTTCTTTTTCTATGACTGATTCCTTAACCCTTTCGCTATCGGAGGGAGAAAAAAGAAGTGCTTCTCTGGGCCCACGGCTTCTTACCGTGGAGTGTCTCGCTGTGCGCAGACGATTTAAGATATTAAGCCTAATTCGTGAAAAAAATTCCTTTAAAATCGGCTATTTATTAAAATATTTTGGTACTTATATATATTATTTAAAATGCATTATATATATATAAACTTAATATCTACAAATGAAAAAAAAAATATTTTATCGAAAATTGAATATTTTATACATAAAATTACATAAAAACTCATACTTTTAAGAAAATACAAAATATATTTACATATGTTACATAAATTGCAAGGTGTAATGATGTACCATTATATGGAACGTATAGATATAAAAGATAAATCTTATTTTGCTCTATGGTACATTTATAAAAAAAAATTCAATGCATTTTACAACGTCATATGTCTTACACATATATTTTAACGCTTCACGCAAGATTTTAAACAAAGGGCATATCTTAGTCCGCCCCCCCCCCCTTTTTTATTTTAATATCCATGTACAGATTTGAATTATTTTCGCTAACATTACTGTCAGTTTCATTCATTATTTCGCTAATCTCAGTATCAGATAAACACTTTCTTTTCGTCATTACCGTTGCTACAAATAAAAACTGACCGAATGAAACGAACAGCTGAGAACATCTGCTACCAAAAGCCCTAACCCCCATAAAGTGTCATAAATTCTCCTTCGAACTTCTAAGAAGGAAGAAAGAAAGAAAACAGCATATCGAAAGCAAGGCACCCTTTAAATCATGTCATTACATTTAAAGAGCTGTGCGCAACACATGCATTTCCCAATTACCCCCCTCCTGGTAGCCAGAAGTGAAATCCAAGCCCATATCACAAGGTCAACACTCCAAATAACCTATCTCTATAGATATCGCAGTATTGTAACGCCATATAGTAATGTTAAGAAAATAAAATAAAACATTCTCTACAAGCTTATCTCTATTGATACTTTGGGTCGTAGAAGACACTCACGGAGCGTAACGCCCGTGATACGCTGGGCACAGGAGAGCCAACACGAGCGTATCGCCTGTGATACGCTGGAAGCGAACGGGTTAAAACAATAATTAAGAATTAAAATTTAATGATAGAGTAATATATAATCAACTAATTGACTTAGGACCATACGGTTTGAAATACAATGCTTTCCATGCTGAAACATTTTGTTTGTGCAATTAAAAATTTATTCCAAATTTCACTTATAAATGACGCTGTTTGACTTTAATCTAAAACTCTCATTTCATTTGAAAACATTAGTTTTCTCGCTGTGAAAATGAAATGATTACCTGAAATTTCAGGCAAAATAGGCACATACTGAAATATGGTAGCGCGAGAAGCCTTTCTATCCAAGTCGCATCCTCTTAAGTGGTTCAGTTGAATTTGTATTAAATTTTCAAATGCATGTCAGTGCCCTTTTCTCCACCCAGATTAATCGTTAGTAACTTGTACAAAGAGAAATCATTTGTAAACTACTCCCATAATATAAAAATAGGTGGAACTAATGATACAAAGCTGAGGAATGTGAACTCTACTACTAAGAAAGTAGACGTGTTTTCAAATTCAGTTTTAAATGCAGTATAATGAATCACTTATTTTCCTTACTTCAGAGATATAATATCTGTAGTTCTTTATTAAAGTTAAAGAAATATACATCTAGTCTAATTTTTCCAAATTATAATGTTAATTTTAACTTCAATAAATGTATAATTAAAGCTGTTAATTTTTGAAAACTTTAATTGTTACTCAAAATAATGATTAATTAATAATTAACTCAGACTTTTGAGAAGATAATTATTAATATAATTGTTAAACCACAAAAATTACCTTTTAAAATGAGTGGGAATGAATTCCATCTGAGTTTTATTTATACAATTACCTTTCACGCTTAACGACCCATCTACTGAACAACCACTTGCACTGAAGCCAATGGAAGTTTCGGTATGCAACTGGAGGAATTCCTTTTTTCAACTTCAGTGTCGATCAATGTCGAGTGATAACATGGGTGTTGAGTGTGCTATAGGTTTGATATTTACTATATCAGTCACTTTCATTCCAAAAAGCAGTCACTGCGTAACCTTCTTAAGTTTTACATATTTGTGACCCCAACAATGTAAATACAAGGAAAAGGAGGAAAATATGGCAGTATCTGGAGGTATTGTTAAGAAATAAAAGAAAGGTAGCTTTCTTGAAATGGAAATAAAAAACATACGAAATTACAAAGTTAGTAAAATGGTTAAAGAAGTAGTATACTACTTGAAGTTGGCACATTCGACAATTTCCGTGATTTCAAAGGATAGAATTAAGAATGAAAGAATTGGTGAAATCAAATCGACAGAATTTAAAGCCATAATAAAAAGACATCGAAAAGATATTATTCAGGAGATCTGGTAATATTGGCAACCTAAATTGACAACCAGATGCTAAAAAGTAAGCAGTATTTTTGAGACTTTAAAACTATTTGAAGGGAAAAAATTACAGCAAACTTTGCAGCATTTACAGTAAGCCAAAAATAGATTCATTAGCTTACTTGGAGACTATCCTGAATAATTGTAGAAACAGTGGCGAGGAAGCAACTGTGAATGTTAAATCAGCAGAAAAATTTGTTGGAATTGGATGGAATAATTAAAGAAAAAAGCAGTACGAAAAATGCCTGAAAGGTATTATATGTTCAAAGAATCTAAAACAGCATCCAATTTCGAAGAAGCAACCTTTATTTAGTTTTTGAAATGCTTCATACTCTTAGTTCGGCATTATTGTTCGAAAAAAGCTAAGCTATTAAAGTTATTCTCCTGCTTGATAATATTTCGGTGCAATCCTAGGATCTTGATGACCTAATCCCAGACGTAAGGTGTGCATCTTCTTAAAACACAACTGCAGTACTACAGCCAACGTCTCAGGGTTCTAGAGATATATTCAAAATATTTTTTTTACTCATGACTTTTACCAAGTTGTAGCAGCAACAGAAAATGATGTAAGCAAGCTTTCATGATTTTTGACAATCGTAAAACGTTTTAGATTGCATTAAAAACTTTAAATCTTATTAGGATGAAATCCATGTGGTGACTGAGAGTGAAAGAATAATCCCACTGTACTTCATACATGTCGTAAAATGTAATTAAAATAGATATCCAGTGTTTGGGGAAGTAGTCGGACAACCTACTCTTGGGGATTATATCAGGGGACCTTAATAGCTTACATTCGTTAGGTAGGGAAGAGCATCATGAATTCCAGGCACCTGTACTGGTAATTCAATAAAATTATAACTTTCAAAACAAAATTAATAACATAGCCCTAATTCAATCAAATCCAAGAACAATATCAACATAGTTTTTAGAATAATCATAGCAAAAATACTCTGTTTTTTTGTAAACACTTAAACTACATAAATCGATTAATAACATTTTCTACATATAACAGAATACCTGAAGAAATACTCCTGTATTTCTTCAAGAGCATATTTAGAAATCAAACATACTAAATGTTAATTCTACGCAGTTAAATTAATTAGTAATTAAATGTATAAATCGGATTAAATAAAACATTATCAAAATGGAAAAATACGGTGGATTGAAAAGTGTACCGAAGTAATATTATATTTCGGTATATACGAAAATTAATCCATAGATAATAGTATTTAAGTAAGAATGGAAGATAAAACTTAATATTTATTACTAATGTTTTAGAATTTATGAGAAATTTAAACACATATTCAGAAATTATACAAAATTATTCCGAAAACCTTCATCCTAAAGACTGACTTCGATATTAAATTATTAATTGAGTGTTTTCTATTTTACCATACTTCAATTATTTTATTACTTTTACAGTTATAATGAGAAAAGAATTCAAGCAGTACAACGTCATAATTAAATATACCGTGTTGGACATTTTATAAAGAATACCTCAGTGTTAAATACATCCAAGTGAAAGAAGTTTTAAGAGTTGCTTTTGCTAATTTTTTAGACTGAAAGTAAAAAAAAAAATTCTTCAAAATGTTTGTGAAAAAAATGAGAAATTAAATTTCTTACAACTACTCCAAATAATACCAAGCTTATGCATTTAAATTACTATGGATTTTTAAAATAAATAAAAATCATCTTATATTGAATATATCAACTTTGAGAGGGATTCCATATTTCATTTTTTGCAATATTTTGCAGACAATATACATGAAGAGGGGGCGAGTATGAAGTAATGTCATCTGATAACAATATGTATAATTATTTTTCAATTACTTATGCTTGATTATTTTCTACATTCAATCACTTATTATAAATCTGCTATTACGTTCTTTCATATATATTTTATCATTATAAATTCTTAGTTAAACTTAGTAATTTAATGATAATTAAATCACAAGTAAAATCAGAGTTTAATTATAATCACATTTCCACTTGTAAGTTTTAATAAACTTTAAAAGTAGTACATGAATTCCAAAAATTATTCGTGTCATTCATTATTTGCAATCTATTTTCACTTGCTCTTTCAAAAAATAACATTCTTATTCATTCGAATACTCTTCGTATTTTGCAAAAATAAGAGTCAATATCTTTTTTTCACATTTTATGTTCGATTTAAACATCCCAGACTGTGAAAGTTTGTCCATAGTTTGATATAATCAGACAACTATTAGTTTTTATCATGCACGAAATACAGTAAAATACAGGCAAACTCCAAAGTACTGATGATATAACATTTTTCGAAGTCAGCTTCATATATTTCAATTCTTCCTTTCAAAATATGCAGTACCCCACTATTCCTTCATGAGTTTCTATAAATATGGAATAGCCAATATATGTTACTGATTATTGCGAGAATAGTTAAAATCTATGTACAAATTTACAATCTGTTCATAATCGCATTTCTGAATAATCTCCTGAAACTCCCTATAAACTATAAATGTACCTTGCACTGTTTAATATCCTTTTCTTTGATCTCAGCAAATAGAACACACAATGGTGTTTCAAACCCATATGTAATCAAAATAGAAATAGGAGCGTTTTCTATCATCGAAATGTTACTTACAATGAATAGAATGAAAGTAATGGTAAATAATTAAAACGAAATGCTCAACTGCAAAATGTTTTTAGTTATGAAATCTATACATTCAGCCAGTGAATGATTTTTTTTTACTTTAAACCTGATTTAAATAAATTGCATTGATTATTGTAAATTATTCAATTTAAAAATGACATCTAATATATAAAAGTGAATTTAAATCTGCTTAAAATAACATTACCTGACGGTCATAAAGTATTGTTGAACTGAAAGGCTAATACCTATTTAGAATCTAAATAACCTCATAACGAGTTTCCTATTTAGCATAATTTCTAGAACAAATTTTGTGGTTTAAGCAGGGACATCTTCAGCATTCATAATTGATCCAGTTGACGTAAACGACTCTGAAAATGATTTTCTGAATCACTTTAAGGAAATGAGTTAAAAATATAATGATCTTTTCTTCTGTTATGATTATTAGAGAGTTGAATCTTCTCATAAAATATGAGTACTCTACATTCATAAGCTTCCTAATTTAATCACAACTATTTATGAATTAAATATATGAGGCTGCTCCTAAAAGTACATGAATTCATCAATAGATCGTGAAGTTAACTTAAACTAATGTAACTATTTTGTGCTGACATCTGTTGAAAGGTGCTAAAGCAAATTTGATACAGATTCATAAGTAAACTTTGATTTAACAACTTTTTGCTACAATTTTAAAATTTGGTCGTTGTCGTATCGAGTTATCGCCTTCAATAAAATATGGAGATATCACAGGAAATCAAGTAAGCATTAAAACAATGACTTGTTTCAGCTACTGAGACACCAAAATGCTTCGAATTTCCATTTTTTTTTATTTTGATTTTAAAAATAGACGGAGCTTTTTTGAATCCAAAGATGTATCATTTATAAAAATTGCATAAATAGAGCCTTCAAAAAATTGAATTTTAAAATTGTAAACAAACGTACACGTCCCCTTTTTTAAAAGAGGGTGTGGCACAATTTTGTGATACAATTTCAAAACGCGTTCATTTTTCTATTTTTGAAATTAATTTTAAAGTTTTAAGTTTCATGTTATCATTTTCTGTTAACTATGGGTTTCACTGCATTAAAACAGTTGTGTTCACATTTTACTGTACACTGTTTCGCTAGCGAATCTCGTTTTGATTTTGAAAATTTATTCTCACAACCGGTATATTTACTTGTGTATTTTTTTAATTCTTAATTTTGTCATTTGTTTAAACTATGCCTCGCACAAAATCATTTGGTAAATGTAGATGCTATTTCATACCAAAGCAAAAAGTTGAAGAAGTATTGGATGCCAATACTAGTAATGCCTCTATTTCCAGAAAGAAAATTGAAAGTTCTGCATAAACTGTAAGCGATACTGATTTCGATGATCGCAGTATCGTGAATATTATTATTCAGATGAATATTATTTCTCAATAATTAAAGAATATAGCTGAATGCAAATTCTGCAATAAATTAGATTCACTTATCTTTAGTGAAGATTCTGGTAATCGCAGAGGATTATGTGTAAATTTAGTTTTACAGTGCATTTACTGCGGGCAAGCAACTAGTGCAATGCCATCTGATATGACAAATAGAAATATTAGATTGGCTTATGGTATGCGCTGTTTAGGAAAAGTTAACAGTGCTTCGAAGACATCTTGTGCAATTATGAATTTACCACCACCTCCTGCAAAATTTGAACGTTATAATGATGTACTCTTACGTAGCCTGATAAGAGTTAGAAACGATTCAATGAGAAATGCTGTAGAAGAAACTGATAAGAATAATAACAGCTACAGGGATATCACAGCAGCTTTTGATGGTAGTTGGCAGAAGAGCGGCCACACATCCTTGAACGGAGTCGTATCTGCTACATGTTTAGAGACTGGAAAAGTCTTAGGTTTCGAATGCCTTAGCAAATACTGCTTCAAATGTAAAAATAGAAGTAATAAAGACCACACGTGTGAGAAACATTTTGAAGGTTTCAGTGGGGGAATGGAATCGGATGGTATTATAAAAATATTTCAACGTTCTGAAAGATTGTGTAATGTTAGGTATGTGAATTACCTTGGAGATGGTGATTCCAAAGCCTTGAACACAATACCGAAAGCAAAAATTTACGGAGGTGATGTAGAGGTAAGAAATTGGAATGCATTGAACACGTGCAGAAGCGAATGGGCGATAGATTGCGAACTGTGAGAAATACTATGAAATCTCGCAAGCTTTCTGGAGGCAAAAGCATCACTGGCCGCGGATGGCTTATAGATAATGAAATTCTTCTTTTGCAGAGATGGTATGGCTTGGCTATTCAACGAAACATAAAATATCCCATAGCTGATATGGTAAAAGCTATATGGTCAGTTTATTTTCATGAACTATCTACAAATGCTAACCCGCAGTCAGAATTATGACCGTCCAGCTCGGATTTATGTGTGGGTATAATAAAACTTTATTGTTGGGAAAGACTTATTTACATAAACATTCACTTCCTGAATCTGTGCCTATAAAGCCCATATTTAAATATTTAATCGATAAAAATTGTTAGAGAGGTGTATTCATGGTAAAACTCAAAACCATAATGAAAGTATCAACCATTGCATATGGGAACGTTTATCTAAAACAACCTTTATGAGCATAACAACAATTAAAATAGGTTTAATGAATGCGGTAATATCCTTCAATGATGGTGCTCAAAATAAGTTGAAGGTATTAGCAGAAAAAGGAATAAAGCCGGGCTATTATATGAGAAATGCATTAAGAAATATTGATAATAAAAGAGTTTGCGAAGCCCAAATAATAATTCTGAAAGCTTCTAAAGAAGCTAGAATTAAAAAAAATTCAAAAGCAAAACAATAGGGAGCAATCTATTAGATTAGATTATAGTGCTGGGTTATTTTAAAAATTGCAGACAATATAATTATTCGTGTTTCCTCGAAAGGAGAATTTATGGAGGAATAATAAGACTCAGGAACACTTTTCTTCACATATATTTATATTGTATGCATTATAAGATATAAATATTTTTTGTGGAATAAATATAAGTTAAAATATTAATAGAAAACCTTTGTATTTTGTATAGCAGATTATGTGAATGTCGATGACATAAATATGAAGTAAACATAGTTATTTAAATTACTTCTAAATAAACTAGAATTTAAAATTTCTAAGCAATTAATTGATAAAATGTTGTTGAAGTACCCAATTAAATATAACACATAGCATGATTGCATTAAAAAATATTATATTGTAAATTATAGTGAAAAATATCTTTATTTGAGTTTTTCTCAAAATGTGTTTTTTTAGGATTCTGGTACACTTTTCTCTTACTCTAGTTTATCTATGAAGCTCATAATTTGCAAATTATGAAAGGAATCTATTTTCTACAGGGTGAACTTATTTTTTTTTGTAATAAATTACTCCCAAAGTTTAGATATAGCAAAATATTTGTGTAAAAATTGTAGCATATTTGAATCATAAATTTTAAAAATTTTCATATTTTACTAAATTTATTTTTTGAAATTTTCATTAAGTTCAGTGTATAGAATGATATGTGTTTTAGAATTCTACAAATTTTGAAGCTGTAAATGCAGTAGAATTTATGCAAGATGTACCTAAAGGAAAGTACATAACTTAATATTGTAAACAAACTTAATATTGTATTGCTGTTGTTTATTAATTGCTCATACATATTTAATTATGTTTGTAAATATGTTTTTCTTTATATACACAGATACATAAATATATAGATATTCCATTGTAAAAATTTGACTTCAATTGCTTTTAATTTAGAAAAGTAAGGATCCTTTAAATATAGCTTAAATCAGCTCCTTTTTCCTTGTCGAAGGCGTCTCATTTACGTTCAGGTAAATCTTCTCCAATGAGGGTGAAGGTGGTCTCGTCGGCCAGAAAGTCTCTTGTAACGATTTTTTGGGATGTAAAGGGTGTCATACTCATGAACTTCTTAGAAAAAATTAAAGCTATCGATGGACGATGCTACAGGAGAATTACACAATTCCCATTATTGATATTCATATCACCTCATTTCCTATTCCTAACATGAAAATCTTTTGTGTCGCTGTTGTAAATTGAATAACTTTCACTTATTGATTAAATATTATTTCTCTGTTATCATATAATTTGCTACCTTTGGCTTTATTAAGAAATATTAACTAATTTTAAGGATTGATAAGCAATAAAGCATCTGATTCAATGCTTTTAAATAAACAGTGGAAGAAAATAATTTATATTGGCAAAAATTATTCTAACTAAATGAAAATATTTTATTTTGTAAGTTAACAGACCGAACTTAGTTATACTTCATGCATTCAAAAGGTTCCTTTAATCTTTCATAATTTATTCTAGAAACTCGTTGAGGCGAAAGACGAAGCTTGCTTACTTTCTGAAGTAATGAAAATGCGTTTAACTTGAAGTTTTCAATTAAATATTCTCTCTTTAAGAGAATAATAATGATACTTCTGAAGACGCTATATTTTTAACTTGTGATGAAGTTTCCAAAAGAAAAAAAAAACTTAAATTTCTGAAAGATTTTGAAGATGTTTTAATATTAATTTTCCTAGAGAAAATTAATTTATGTTTTAATTAAAATGCAGTGTTTAAGTGAATAAAATTTTAAAATTAACTTATTAAGAAAAAATTGTAAAATGAAATAAGAACTTCCGAATCCAAACAAATATTTCTTTTAAAAAAAGTGTAATGAAAAGCAAATTTTTGCAAAAGAAAATGCTTACTTGATAATACTAATCAGATATCGTGAAAAAAATTAGTAAAATATAAGTTTCAGCAAATATCAAATTAAAAAAAAAAAAACAAAATAAAAGCATAATTGCATTAAAATGTTTAATTTAAAATTATTAAAATAATTTAAAGACGCATATGCATTCACCAATATTGCAGATTTTTTTCTTTTTTACTTACATGTGTACTGTCTTCTCAGTCTAAGGATCATAATTGAAAGATTAAAAATACACATAAATTAAATTAGTTTCAATGTTAGACACATTTCTACACAATTCATTTCATTGTATGAGATAATTGGTAATGAAACCACATTTTTATAAATTATCATGATAACTAAACAGATAAATATTGAAGGAGAATTTGAATGCTGTAGGCGTAAGTAGCTGTTATATTTTTCTGTTTGAAAATTCTATTTTGTTATGAAAAATATACTCTTACTATAAACTAATATCTCAATTACATTGTTTCGTACACAATAATTTAAGGTTTCTACCAGAGCAAAATATAGGATGTTCGAATCTCATGGGCAAACTATTTATTTTTGATAGAAAAAATCTAAACAAGCAATTTTCTCTACACAAAATTAATGAGGCGGTGAGCAAGTGATGAACCGTTAGACGGAGCTGCAATGGAAGGCTTAAAGCGTGAATTTTCCATGGTCTTTAGGAGGCATGGCGATACACAGTAATCAAGAAAAGACTATAGATTGAAAAATCTTGAAGCCTGCCCACAGTTTCATTACCCGTATTACATACAGAGTGTTTCGAAACTCATTAGCAAACATTTAAGGGGTGATAAGAAACATCTACACAAGCAATTTTCTCCGTACAATACACCGGTGGAGTCCAAACAGTGAACCGCTAGACGGCGCAGTAATGGAAATCATATAGTGCGAGTTTTCTTACACATAATCTTCGGCCTTATCGATAGCCTATCGATCACTGTATAATCCATTTTTTAAAGATAATTTTTGTACGGATTGTGTGTTCTTTGAATACATCCACAGATAGAATCTAAGGATGCTCAGGTCAAGGTGACGAGACTCTTGATTCAAGGAAGACCGCAATATGCTATCCGATTAAAAGAACCATTGTCATGATTTAAAGAATTTTTTTTGCAAGTGACTCATTTGAAAGATTTGGTGATTACCTTGCCTGAGATTTTCCTGATTTTTTTCACTGACGGATATTCAAAGAACAATGCGTATTAAAATAATCCACAAACTATTTATGATCTAAGCACTATCTTCAATCAAAGGATATAAGAAGTTACCATCAGGAATTTGAAAATACAGCTATTATAAAATATAACTTCAGCTTTGTATTCGAGAAAAGGGCTGACATTTTGAACATTTGCAATAAATATATGCTCAATACTTTTCTACATTATGAAAAAAAAAATTTTCACCATCAATTTACAAGTAATTGCTTACAAGTTTGTTATATTTGTTATCAATGAAAGTTCAAATTCTCAGTTAGAGGTGCTTTTCAACAATAGTTTATAAATAGCGTTTTTAAATATTTTTGCCTTTATAAAGTTAATTGACAAATCTAATAACGGGAACATTTAGGATGCCCTGTATATTTTTTACAATATTATTGTTATTGCTAT
>BMAW01098192.1:0-13160 GCA_019974015.1 Nephila pilipes | reverse complement strand
TCGGTTATGTAGTGCAATAAGTATAAATGCATTAAAATGTTCTGTTTGTATTCTCATACATAGCCCTTATTCAGATTTAGTAGTCTAACAGGTCGATTGAAATGTCCCCTGCCTCACACATAGTTGGCGCTAATTAGAATTAAATCCATACGTTTTTCAGTTAGCCCTAACCCTCAAAAGATGCGTGTATAAATTTTACAGCTGTCGGATCATTACTTTGTGAATTATAGCATTTTGAGCGAAGCAACTTTTGTTATTGTGAAAAAAATTAATAAAAATTAATTTCGCATGTTGATAAAATATTGCTTTTTGAAGGGAAAAAATACAGTTGAAGCAAAAACTTGGCTTCATGCCAATTTCCGGACACTGCCCCAGGAAAATCAACCATCAAGGATTGATATGCTAAGTTTAGACGTGGTGAAATGAGCACCGAAGACGATGGACGCCCAAAAGAGGTTGTTACCGACGAAAACATTAAAAAAATCCACAAAATCATTTTGAATGACCGTAAATTGAAATTGAATGAAATAGCAGACACTCTAAAGATATCAACTGAACGTGTACATCATATAATTCACGAATATTTGGGTATGAGAAAGCTCTTTGCAAAGTGGGTGCCGCGCGAGCTCACTTTTGACCAAAAACAACGACGAGTTGATGATACGGAGCAGTGTTTGAAGATGATCAAGCGTAATAAACCCGAGTTTTTGCGTCGATATGTGACAATGGATGAAACATGGCTCCATCATTTCACTCCGAAGTCCAATCGGTAGTTATCCGAGTGGAATGCACACGATGCACCCGCTCCAAATCGTGGGAAAACGCAACAGTCGGCTGGCAAGGTTATGGCATCTGTATTTTGGGATGCGCATGGAATAATTTTCAATGACTACTTTAAAAAAGGAAGGACCATCAACAGCGACTATTACATAGCGTTATTGGACCGTTTGAAGGACGAAATCGCCGAAAAACAGCCACATTTGAAGAAAAAGAAAGTGCTGCTTCACCAAGACAATGCACCTTGTCACAAGTCAGTGAAAACGATGACAAAAATCTATGGATTCGGCTTCCTCATCCACCGTATTCTCCAGATCTGGCCCCCAGCGCCTATTTCCTGTTCTCAGATCTCAAAAGAATGCTCGCTGGGAAGAAATTTTCGTCGAATGAAGAGGTGATCGAGGAAATTGAGGCCTATTTTGAAGCAAAGGACAAATCTTTCTACAAAAATGGTATCGAAAAGTTGGAGGGTCGCTATAATCAGTGAAGGGAATTATGTTGAATAAAAAAAATTGCCAAAAAAATGTGTTTTACTATGGTAGGCCAGGAACTTTTAAATTGATCTGTTATTGCAATAGACCTCATCTCTGGATTTTAAAATCTCGCCGATATTATAAAAGAATTTTAGATTCACAATCAGTCAGAGACGGTTTTCAATTCTATCCTCCTACGATAAGAACATGTTTCAAGAGAGAATAATTCGATATAAAAACCAACGTTTTTAAAAACAATATTTTTATATGGTGGTAAAGTTTATTGAAGAAAATTATTGAAATATTAGTTAAAACTGTTAGCTATTTTTAATTTTAAAATTTATTTAAAAAGAGACATTTGTGAGCGTATAAAAAAATTCATAATACTCATAAAATCAAAACATGCATTTGAAAGTTTGTAAGTCATTCTATTAAAAAAAAATGGGAACCAGAATACAGAAAAAATAATTGTGATAAGACATGGTGCCAAATATTGGAATCTTTCTTTCTTGCGAATGATTACTGACTGAAAGTCAGCAACCCTTACTATCTCCCCTTTGTGAGTTTGAGTTTTACGATACCTCATGTGGAGTGGGGAGTGCCCGGTGATCCCATAAGGGGAAATAATTTTTTTCTCAATCCTAAAAGCGCCGAGAGGAAAGAATATTTTGAATTATTGAAATATTAGTTAAAACTTGTCGCAAATGTCTAAATATTGCATTCTTAGGCGAGTACGAACGATTCCCAAAATTTCAAAGCTCTAGCTTGATGGGAAGTTGGTTAGATTAACGATCGAAAATTTGATGACACACACACACACACCAAGTGAAGTTCAGAAAAACATTTTAAAAAAATTTGAGGACTCTACAATTGTTCTTTTAAGGCTAGCAAAAATTCTAACGCCACTATCTAATATTCCAGCAGAATCACGGGGATCCTTTAGGATAACCAATTTTTGGATGATATAATTTTACTTCTTAAAGATTCATGAAACATAAAGCAGTTATTAGCTCTTTAAATATTTTCTTTATGTTAGAGAATACCCAGATATCTTCACATTAAAACAAACTTATAATTTTTAAACATATTCTTAATTTTTGACAAATTTTAATATTACTATATTGATTGCAAAAAATCGTCTATTGAAAAAGAAATTACTAGCACAAAAGACTGGATAAAATGATGTAGAAGTTTTGCATGAGCGCAATGCAGATATCGCAATGATGAGCGCAATGCGCAATGTGTATTTATGAATATCAATAAACTGTAAACAATTTTATTCACCTTGATAATACAGGTATGGGTGGAAGATCATTTTCAACTGCGAAAAATTTAAAAAATATATTTGTTTAAGAAACACAGTATCTGAAATGTTTTTAAATGAACCCGATTTATTACACATGTCTTAAAACCATTTATGGAGAAACTATATCAGCTGTTTTCTAACTACACCATTCTCCTTACAATACCCTGCATTATTCCTCTCACCTCCACACAAACAAAACAATCAGTTTGCTCCTTTTTCTGCTTCTTTCGTTTCAGGTTCAGTATAAGTTTCTATCTTTTTCCTTTCCAATTTTCGTTTCATCACCGAAAAAAAAATCGAGCACTTATAAAAAGCTTGTTGCATTTAATACTATAAAATGCTAAAAAGTTACATAAAATACATTTATTCTAACGAGATTTTGACATCTATTCGAAACTATTTTTTTTAAACATCGTAACACGAATTAGAGACCTTCGTCTATTGATGTAGATTTAAAAAAAGGATATAACTTATCATTATATTGTTGTTAAAAGAATTATAAAGTATCGATAAAAAAAATCTTATGAAGATCTGTAGTAATTCATCCTTTCCGATCACTCTTCCTCTAAAATAAGGGTTTTAAATTGCATATGTCTCTAGTTTACACAATTAATAAGCAAGCTCAATTTAATTTTTATTCTCTTGACAATATTGAGAGATTGATATCAGATTATTGAACTGCATTCTAAAAATTGATTACTGAGTGAAAACGTTCAAGATTTCAGAAACAAAAAAAAGGAGAATATAAAAATTTTAAACCCTAATTTGTGTAGAATTTTTCATTTCCTTATAATAGTGACACATTTAAATCTTTTTTTTAAAAAAAAAAAATGAGCTATTCTTTTTCCAATCATTATATAATTTCTGTGAGTTTTCAAAGTTGCGGATTCTATCGTTATGAAAAAAAGAATCATTTAGTTTCTTTATGGTAATTTTTTTTTAATTTTCCTAGATTGATATTTATTTTTGTTAATATGATTCAAGATATCACCTTGAACAAGTTTTAAATATGAGAAACGAGATTGAAAATAACGTGATTGCTTTTAGTTTTATTGCAAATGTAATTTAAACTGAAGAAGTTTGCGTCATTCATATAGAAAGAAATACTGCTCTCGTACAAATTTTTTTCCTTACATCCTCTGCATAAGCCTCTTTAATAGAAATTTCTAACAATAACAATGTTCATTCTACTATGCTGATTAACGGGAATATTCTATTTTTGAGCATAGATTTTTAAGTTAATAACAAAGGACACTCTTGATGAGAAAATGTTGATTATGATAGTTCTATAGGTTTAGAAGAGATTTGTTATCTTCACTCTGATTTGATACAAGGATCTGCTTGTATGCCAGACTGTATTGAGAAACTGCTACGAAAACTTACTTAACAGGCTAAAAATGCGCCTTTTATTGATGTCATGGCAAGATTCTTTAAGAACGATTGAATAAGATTCATCTTAAAAAGCTTTTTTAAGAAGAACGGTATTGATAAGAACAACTTCTCTTACTGACAAAATAAATAATTCTATGTAAAATGGTCATGTAAAAATAATTTTTGTGAAATTAATGATAACCATATAAGCTTTTAAAAGTTACAAGGTTTTTATACTTAAAATAATATAACACACACACTATTATTTGAAAAAATGAAATAGATGTATTACCAGTAATAAATATTTTTTTTCTGAGAAAGAATACAAAACATTCTGCCGAATCTTGAACAAAATGAACACAGTTTTTTCAAAGATTTACTTATATGAAAAAAGCGATTGTGTGGTAAGAATATTACAATTAAAAAAGAAGTTATTTGACTTGATCCCAAATTGTAGCCACAGAGTAGTTTATGCTCTTGGATCCACTCAGTCCGTTTTTCGTCAAGTCGGTGTTTGAACATTGTTGCCTCCTTTAAATTAAGTAAACACTTCCAGTTTGCATGATGTGGAACTTAAGAGAGAGAGACGGCAGCTGAGATGCCGTAACGGTTAACGTTTACTTGTCCTTCACCACAGCTAGCCTATGTTAACTTAATAAAAATTAATTAAAAGTTAACGCTAATAAATTTAATAACGTCATAGCTTTTTCCCGCTGGACGTGGGCCCTAACAGACATTTGTTTTTTTTAATGATGTGGTCGATAATCAAGTATGCATATTGAAAAATCTTGAGCTTTTTTTTGGCGAATACTGTTTCTAACCGTTACATGACTGAAAGGTGGAAAATCATAGAGAAACTGTTTCTGGTTTGAAACGATATTCACGCTTTTTTGTACAGAAAAATATGGTAGACACTCAAACGTCATTACAAAATCGATTCTGACGAACGAAAAATCAGCGTTTCATGTTACTTTCAAAAAGCAGCCTTCCTCGATCGTCACAGTTAATCCGTTCACTACTACGTATCAGCAGTCGAGAGTCTCAGCGTTTGCTCTCCTGTTCTAAGTTGACCACATGAAACGCTCTGAGAACTTGCCGCAGACCAACGTAATCATAGAGATACGCTTGATGAGAACGTTTCAATTGATGTTTTTAATACTAGATGGTTATAGAGATTGAAAGAAGACGAATCAAGAAATCAGCAATTGTATGATGACAGAGTTAAAGCTTAAAATCTTAGCATTCTCTTACGTTCCAGAGAAACCAGGGTTGACAATGCAGATAGCTCTGTTACTTTAGAAAAGATTCATTCAAAATAAATATCACAATTTATTCAGAAAAGTTTCCTACTAAATTTAAACTCACAATGATTGAAAAAAGAGACCATTACTAAAATTTTTATCTCAATTGATTCAAGAAAAAGCTTCATGTACTAAAAAATATATCGATCACTGGTGATTCATCAGGTTATAGGAAAAATATATGGAATACAGAGATGCAAAACTCCTAGAACTCAGCAAAACATCCATTACGTTTAGTGATAGGTGCATTTTCCAAATACGTTACATAAACATTAAAAAGAAAAAAAAAGGACGAAGAAGATGTGCCTTTGCTCCAAAATCTGCGTGAAACGTCAAAATATGTGTGCAAGACATGGGACGTTGGACTATGCATTGAAAAAAGAATGTTTGAAAATACCATTTAGCAAATGAGATTGATTTCTTATATCTTAATATTCCATGTAAATGGTGCATCGTACTCATGACATTTTATTCTTAACAAATGTAATATATTTTGTATTCACTTAAAAGTTTTTTATGTATAAAAGCATCATAACTTTGGATTAAATCATTTTTTTTTTCTTTCGTATATATTAAGTAAGCATTTTCAAACAATATATGTAAAACCAAAGTATATTCTAATGAATAGTCGATTTTGGACAGTTTTTTTTTGCAGATACTCTTATTATCTTAAACCGTCTGAGCACAGCGTGACACTCCGTAGTAAGAAGAACGGGCCTAGAAGTTTTGACATTTTTTCTTTCAGTAATTGAAAGGGTTAAAAGTTAGTGATTTGTTACCTTACTTTTTTTTGTGAATATTCAAATGTTTATTTTCAAATCTTTTTTATTTGAGATGCAATCGTTAAAATTGTCATTCAAACATCATATTTTCCAGTTAAATGCCTTAGTTTGGAAATCGAGTGTGTTATTTTATATTTGTATTAGTTTTGTGCAACTTACACCTTTTCTTCGAAACTCTTCTTTATCACCTTTTTATTTGATAATCACATAAGCCATCTCATTTGATATTGAAACCGCTTCCAGTTTGAAAATGGAACGTTTGGCGCCATTACAAAATCGCGCTAAACGGTGGCTAAATGAAGACTCACAGAATTTGGCTGTTTATTGCAGCTAAAATCAATGGGCTAATTCACAGACACGTGAAAATCACGTGATGTCTAAATACAAACCCGCGGCGGTTTGCGCTAACATCAGTTTCTCATAATGTTTAGTTGTTGCATCTTCATACTTTCTTTAATTAATATTTATTATTATTATGTTTCTTGCATTATTCAATTATTTACATTCGGTAAAGATATAATCTGAGTATGTTTCGTATGTCCATAGTCTTATTCTCGTTTATTGTATTTGTTAAAATGTAATCTCGATAAGCTACAACAAAGCCTATTTCAGCGCTTTTGACGTTTGTTTGTATACTTGATATAAGCAGGAATTATTTTCTGCTTAAACTGATACGCCCAGACTGTTAACGGCCATTTCGGCTTTTTTGTTTTTTGTAAACATTCTGTATTTCAAATTATTTTATATATAAGAATATTGTTGCATATCATTAGATCATCAGTTGTTTCTAAACATGTTAAAATAAATGCCTCAAAATATTTATTCTAGTATTATGAAATTATTCCAAAACCCTCGAAAAAATAAGTGTGAACAGTATAGAAGATGTAGTGGATTCTTCTGAATTATAGTATGTTTTAAAGGCTGAAACACTTTTATGTTGTATCAAATGATTCTGTTTAAAAAATAAAACAACATTAGATTATTATTACCTCTTTTAATCAGATACATAATAGAGGCTGTAACAGTTATATATTGATTTATAATTTAATAGGTGTCATTTTATTGCCTTGAATTAAAATTTTTTTAAAATGTGTTTTGCGAAAACCAAATTAATTAATTCAATCATAAGTTGAGTTATAATGCTTTAAAAAAGAATCAAGAGTATTTTAAAAACATGGTGAGAATGTAAATGTATAAAATTCAGATTTCAATTATTTTGCTAGCATTAATTTTTTTTCTTTTCTGAAAATAATGTTTACAAGATCAAATACATTTGTAAAATATTTAAATGTAAAATAAAAGAGCAGGAATTGAAATTCTGACTATTAGGAACAACAGGACATATCAAATCTTATATTGATGATAGTATCTGATTTTTTTTAAAAATAACTATGAAAATATTAATTTTTTTAAATTGTATTTTCATAGAAAAAATACAGTAAGGGAGAGGAATTGAGAATTTTTTAGAAATAGAAAAATTTATATTCTATAAATCTTGGATATTGTTTAACAATTTAACGTTTTGTCGTGCAAGAAGTGATTCTTGTTTCTTCGAACCAACACCAAGATCTCCATTTCTTGCAATTCATCTCATAACCTACATGCATACTTTTAAAACATGATTAACAAGTACATGAATAAAAAGTGGTTAAATTCTGTAATCGACAAACAAATATCATTCTTTTTTTATAACATCTGAATTATCTTATGATGTCTTGAAAATAAATATTTATTGGACTTTTATGGACAGATTGCAAATAAAATGGATAAATGTATGTATTTATGGTTAATAAATAAAATGTTTAACATGTCAAATAAAGGACGAATAATAATGATAACCTTATCTCCTTGTTAAGCATTTTATATACGTTTTACAAATTTAATAGAACTATTGTAACTTCTGATGTTTGTGTCATAATATCGAATAAAATAAATTGTTTATTTATTCAATGGAAATGAATGTTAGGAGTTCAGCATGGAACAAAAATCTGAATATACTGCTGCAAACATTTATTTAAATTTTTTTGCAACCATTTTTGATACATTATAAAGATTTTTTTTTTTTAAATATAGAGATCTGTGCTAAGTATCACTAATTATAAGAAAAATCAAAGTTGGTGAAATAAACAAGTTGTGGTTCCCCCACCCCAAGTCACTATAGGATTCTGTTTTCAGATGAATTTAATAAAAAGTAAGACAATAGTGATAAAACACAAACAATCACTTATATGATATAGAACAATATTTGGGACATAATAAGAGATGCTTGATTGTTGTGAAAATTTGGTTCCAAATACATAAAATTTATTATTTTAATTAAAATATGATATTTAAAAATATATATGCTGAAATATCACACTCCTGTCATAAAGCATCTGATTGCTAGTAATTGAGAATAATCTGGAGATTAAAGCTATTTTTGTTAACATTTCTGTGTTGTAAATTAACACTTTATGTGCGACACAAATATTAAATGGAACTAGCTTAGTGTGCAACAAATTGTTTGAAAATAGTAAAATCAATATCTTAAATAAAAATATGTATCTTAAATATTTGCGAAGATACTGTTCTATAGCTAGAGTAAAGGAGGAACGGTTTCAAGTTACATTACACACTTATGAGTGAAAAAATAGAATTCTTGTCAAGGCATCGTGTTTGTAATAGTCATCATAAAAAAAATGTAGCAAAGTGGCTCAAAACTCTTAAATTCCACCAACATATTTTTTAAACACTATAATGTTATTCTATAAAATATCTATAATCATACACAAATATTTATATGTATGAAAATGAACTCAACACTGATCTATACGAATTAAAGTCTAGAAGTTAATGAATATAATATTGCTTTATAACATAATAAATTTTACAACACAAAATAAATTATATGAAAAACTATTTTCTTATTCAATATATAAAAATTCTTAAAGATAATAGAACCTCTCTGAGGATATTGCAAAATAACAACAAATATGCACAATGTCTTAAAAATATTTAGTATTTTTGATTAATTATCTATTCGTTGAAAATTATCAATATATATAAACCAATAATATTACACCAGACAATTTTTAAAAACATTCAAAATAAATATGTATTGGTATCTGAAATAATCTTGATAAAATAAAAAGAAATATTAGCAGAGAAGTAAAAAACATTTTTTTAAAAAAAATATTTAACAAATCATAGATTCAATTAAAAGAAGCTTTCAATAATACCAGAGAAAAAAAATGTTTTGCGTGTAAGCAAATAAATTTAAGTATTTTAACTTTGTTGATGGAATGATTCAATACCTTTCATGATAAATTTGTGACCTTCATTTGAAAAAAATTCTAAAAAAAAATACAAGTTGCAATGGGTTTTAAGTTCGGATCATCCACTAACATTGTCAGGAAAAAATCTGTATGTTAACAGATAATCACACAAACTTCATCCATAAATGTTTTATATAGACAGACAACTCAATAGTACAGATTACGTACTAAATAATATTAAATTATTGCTTATTTATCAAGATATTCATACTGAAAAAGAATTGAAAATAGACCAAAAATAAAAAAAATTTCTTTCAGAACAAATATTTCGTTTTTAGTAAAACGCAAAAATAATGAAGTAAAATAATTAAAACTTTTAAATATAAATAACTTGAAGATCATTAATATAACTTCTTGATTAAGACATTAGTTGCACTTTGACAATTCTATTAATGTGAAATATGAACTATTTAGATTTTCACCATTACAAAAAAAAAAATTAGAATTATACTACATGAGCGTATTGAAATTGTCATCACAGTAGCTTGTATGGCAGCAAAGAGAAATTAAACAGTTCTTTATCGAATACCACTGCCATCAAGATTTATAAAATATTTTCAGGATTGAAATAAATCCTAAATTCAAAATCTAGAAATTGTATTTATTCAGTGTCTCCTCTGACGTGCGAAAGGGTGAAATTACGTTTATTGGGTTTTCAAATCTTTCAATCTTTAAAAGATAGACCAGAACTTATTTTCAAATATAAAAATTTATTAAGTATAAAACTCGTAATTACAATGATATAAATGTTGCAAGTAGTTTAAATGAACAATATTTAAAACACAAAACATTTTCATTAATTGCATAAAACATTTTTAAAGAACTGTATTAATTAAGTAAAGGTGTTCTTCATTATCATGTTATTAAATCAGAATAAGTCCTAAATTTACTCGAATATTTAAATAAAAAGAACATAAAAGTAATATTTCCAGTTACAAAATATTAAAACTTAGCTTCTTTACATTTAAACAACTCAAACGTATCAAAATTCTTTACTTTTAGAATCACTCCCAAAGGGAACTGGTTTGCATAGTTTAAAATAACTATAGCATTTCATACCTGCTTGAAATACGATGAAACAGAAGTTTGGGTCTTCTGATACCAAGCAATCGAATTAGATCCTTATCAGTTGTTTGACATATCCGCTGCACATTCTATCAAATAAAATTTTTTTAAATAGTTCTTTCACTGACCTCGGTCAAGAGAAACCTTCACCAGTAGCGTTAATGTTTTTCTGCAGCATGGTGTATCCATTCACTTTGGAGAAGAAGGCAATAGTTTATAACAGTTCGTTCTGGTTCCATATGGTCGTTAAATTGAAAAAAACAAGCAAAAGCCAGAATTCGTATTTTCATGAGATTTGAAAAACTGCCATCTTCTTCTGTATAAATATCGAAGCAAATTATAATGCAGAATTCGGAAGCATTTGAATTAACAAAAAAAATAATTGAAGTATAATTGAGGAAAGTAGCCACTATAACATAAAATTATTATGTTCGTTCAACACATAATGTCTACTCCATGACAGTATTACAAAATTTCTGCACATTGATTTCGGATGATTCAGTGAGCTTTTCTTCACCTGAATCAGATTATTTTCGAAAGTCACGGTAAAAAAAAATGAAGCAGAGGATTTCCATCATCAATTAATTCCAGTTAGATATTTGCTTTTCCTTCAAAAAAAATTGAATTCGACTGGGGAATGCCACTGCCTATTTCACAGTATCTGTAACATATACCGCGTAATAGACAGAATACATATGATCTATGTCATCTATTTTTTCATATCCATAGCTGTTCATTTTCTTGATCAAAACACGCATTTTCTGTATAAGGAAGGCAAGTGCTCGTTATTTTAACGTTTCTGTTGCGGTGTTGAATCCAGGTATTTTCTTCTTCAATTTGCTTGACTACGAAGTTTCCATTTTTTTTAACTGTTGAAATAATTAAACAAGATTTTATCACGCTTCTTTTAGCCGTCAACCACGTGGAAACGATAACAGCATATCGTAGCTGCTACGGTTAGGGTGAATGCCATTGACCGGACGAAAGCAGATACAGTTAAATTCTGTTTTCATAAAGCCCAAAACCCTTCGAGGAGTTCAGTAAGAATCGACAGCTCCCTCTGTGGAGGGAAAGGCGTTACTTTGTGCAGGACGAAGTACTCTTACAATACTGATCATTTGGAGCAGAAGTAAATAGTTCTCTTATAAAGAGAAATTACAAGCTTTCTTCTTAAATTTTCCTTTATTTCGCTTGAATTCAAATTGGAACATCTTAGATATGTAATTTTTCAATTTCGTTCTAATATTTTCCATTTTCTTCTATTTATGTTTTGACAGCCATCATGGAAGTTTGAAATGACGTCACAGGGGTAATAAATATTTCCTCTGGTAGTTGATGAAGCTAGTATTGAGCCTGTCTCCCCACCTCGGTCTTTCCTACCCCATCTCCCCCCCCCATTCAAAAGCAAGAGAAAGGAGAGTAGTGGTCTGTTGTTATTTTACACAGTTTCTTGCGAGCTTTTACGGTAGAGCAGGGTCCCTCATACCATCAAGAAAATTTATATGTCGTGCAGGCTAGGTACCCTTCCTGTTGTTCAATTATCCCAAACTAGGAAGAAAACTGACTTTTTCATTGCTTCAAAAATAGTCATTCCCTTTCGATAACTTTTTACTTTTCTTTTCATGCCTTCTAATTTCAAAAAAATACGTTTCTACTATTTCATTTCTTTCAAATCAGTATCTAACATTTATAAAGATCGACAAACTAATGATATTCAAATTTTGGTAGTATACTGCTTAATTATATAAATATAAATTTTAATACCAGTAAAAGTTCTATATACAAAGTTTTTGCAAGGAACTTATTTTGCCACCAAGTGAGTATTTTTTTTTTTTTTTTTTTTTTTTGTAGTATTATTGAATTACTCAATTAGCAATAGAATTAAAAGTAAATGATGTAATATCGAGAGAGAGAGAGAGCAGACGTAGATTCGATATTAAAAAATTAAAGGAACAGTAAATTATTAAATTGAATATATTATTTAAGATAAAGTAATTAAATTAAAGCAAATGATAAATTATTAAAAATGAATATTATATCAGCTATATGAGGTAAAAAAGATTATAGGAAACGATAAATTATTAGAATTGAATTTTATGTCAGCTACGTGCGCGTAATTAAAATTAAAGAAATGACAAATTATTAAATTGAATATATTTCAACTAAATCATAATTAAAATTGAAACAAACGATTTAAAGTGATTTCGTACTTGAAAAAGTCATCTGGTTTGCCAAAAATTGACCCAACTAAAACAATAGCCTTGGGTGGCTAAAAGACAGTATCAAAATTGCTGTATTATCAGTATGTGGTAAGCAGTAACTGAAATAATTATTAAAATTCTGTTGATAATATTGCATCACACATTCTAATTAACCCAATTTGAAGAAGAGACATATCAAAGACAAATGCTTTTATTAAGAGTTTGATTTTTTATAACTAAAAGACACAGATTGTGTATACATTTATTTAATATTTCTATACTCTCGTGTTGCTTTTTTAGAACAGAAATTAATAAAAACTATATATATATATATATATATATATACATACTCTAAATTTACTTTTTTATAAAAGATTTTTTTTTGGATTACCTCTCACTGTGAAAACAAAGTTTTAAAATCATTACCATAACTCAATTTTGTTTTAGGTGAAACATTATCTATAACAGTGTATTCAGCCTTTTTTTTTTACACTTTGAGAACTCTTTGAGCTTATCGTTTTCTTGAACATGTGAACCTCTTGATCAAGTGTTGAAAGCAATACGTAACTT
>BMAW01098187.1:35901-49225 GCA_019974015.1 Nephila pilipes | reverse complement strand
CATGAATCCAATAACCTTTTATTACAGTTATATTTTGAAAATGATTTTCAAAAGTGCAACTTTTTTATCCTCATTTATATTAAATAAATCTCGAGATAATATACAGACGGCAAATGATGGGTTAAAAAACAAAGTTAATAAGTAAACGATTCGTTTTTTAAATGTTGTCTCCACAGGATCGAAGATGATGCTTAAATTTTTATCAAATCCCTACAGAAAATATAATATTAAAGTTAGTAATTGTTTTCTGAATTATGTCCAGTAATTAAACATGGTATTAGGGAAAAAAAACCCAGATGATTTCAGTTATTGATCGGTAATTATCTTTTAATTTTTGGTGAAATGTCTTCTGTGTTGTAGGATTAATGTTTCAAATGAGTTTCTTATTTAACTATGTTTACTTTAAATTTAATTTTGTAACATCCGTGATAAATATGTATTATTCTTTTCAACATTATTTCATTTCCGAGAAAGGCTTTTCCTATCTCACTTGCTCTTTCTAACAATTTTAGAATAATACTTAATTTACATTCAGATGTTTCAACTCATTTTGAATAACGTATTTCTTTTCTTTTTATCAGCGAAACACTGTAACGAAGTCAGTTAAAACTCAGAGCTGTTTTAAAAGATCACGATAAGTTCAAAAGATATTGCAGTCTTTTCTCCCGTTTTTATCAATGTTGTCGAAATTCAAACGTTTACAGTTTAAATTAATACCGTTTCTCAAATATGTACTCTTATGAATCCCGTTTTAACAAAACATAGTCATTAGAATAAATCGGCGAGCATATCATCATGTTATTACCAATATGAAAGGAGATATCTCGAGGTATGATTTCTGAGAGGTTCGGAAATACCAAGGGAGAGAATAGTAGGTCCTCTTAAAACCTCTCTAATTTGAAGGAAAATGAAACTAAAATCACATAGTGGCAATACAGAATACGAAAACCTAAGAAAATGAGTGTGCTACAGACACATTTGTACAACTTATCTCACTTAAAAATGTCTATCCAATTCTTATAAATATACCACATATTTTCTGCACTTTAGATATTTCAAAAGGAACAATAAAGAGGTGTAACATTAAGAGCATGGTCACTACCTCGCGCTGTTTCCTTTGAATCCATTACAGATCCACCGTGCAGCGAAAATGATGCTTGCTAAAACTTAGAGGCTCTTTTTTCGTAGTATTGCAGTTTGGAGAGAGAGGTATTAGCTCTTGTCACTCGATTGAGACTCAGATTGAAAAGGTCTGTCGCCAATAGCCCTCGCGTTGCTTCTAAATGTGACATAAATGAACAATCAATAATGATACATGCGTTCTTCGACTGAAACGCTGCTTTCTTTCAATGTCACTCTCGTAGGATAAACTGCGGTTACTATAAAAAAATTAAAAATGTTTCCATTTCCTAGAGGTTGAGATTTTTTATTTTTGTCGAGGAAATTTTTAATGGAGTTCTACGATTTTAAGTAAAGGTAAAAGCAGCTAGACTGAAATTCCGAATATTTAAAAATAATTAATATTTCGGATAATTTATTTAAATACTATGGAAGTAAGAAAAGTAATTCGTATGGTTTTCCGAGATTAATTATGTTTGTAATCTCTTTACCATATATTCGGCACAATAGATCCCTTGAGGATACAGTGCCAGGAACTAAAACCAACCGAGATTAATAAATTGACTGCTAATAAACTTTTATTGATTTAAATTCAGTTTCTTATGTTATTGATTTGATGTTCTACTCTAAAATTAAAATGATCCATTCATTATGAATTGGTGAAAAATGGAGACACTATTTCAAATAAAACAATATTAAACTTTATTAATTTACAAAAACTAATTTCTCTCTCTCTGAAACAAGTGACGTGAATATCAAAAATTAATTTTGAATTTTTCACTTTCAACTATTGAAACTGTATGAAATATGTAACTGTTACGTTGAATGAAATGTGGTATAAAAGAAAAATAGAACCGTTTGCAAAATTTTTTCATTTTGCAAACGGTTTAAAAAAAAACGGAAAACGGGGGGAAAAAACGACGCGCAAAGCATTTCATAAAGCTTTATCAATATTAAAATACATAAACATTAAAATACACGTTTTAATGTAAAATTGATTGAAAAATGACTTTATTCGAATTAATAGAATAATATCTTTTCCATGCATTTTATCTCGTATTAATTTAGCTGTTTTCTTTCTACCGATAGGAATTTAAATGTGTTTTATATATAAAAATTATACGTTACGTCAATACAAGGGAATCGCAATGAAAAAATAAACTGCAAATGATTTTCAAAAGGGTTGATTTGCTGTTGCGTTTTATGAATGTTGAGAGGAGTTAATAGGAATAAATATAAAACTGCGTAGTAATATTATGACTGGTAAGTAGGGGGATAAAATTTGAATTAAAAGAAATCTTTATAATTGCATTATAAAACTTTTACTTTAATTTCCTAAATTTTTTGCTTCTCTACCTATAATTTCTGAAATGCAGGGTGCTTCGCAACTCATGGAGAAAAATTTAAGGGCTGATAGAAAATGTCTAAATAAGCAATTTTCACCATACAATGCATAGCTGGAAAGGAAGTGGTGAGCCACTATTAAAGTTGCGCTAGAAGTAACACGAGAGCTATTGCATATAGATCTCGTAATTTTGAACCTAGGTCAAGTGGCGAGGATGTCGTTTGAGCTGGTTCCTTCATCTCCTAATTTCCACACCAGACCAAAAGGAGGAATTTAGCCTCGACAGATTAAAAGTGCATCCAGCCCAGCTGCACGGCGGGACTTTAGTGGCATCAAAGCTCGAACCCAAGACTCGACGTAAACAGCCAGCCGCGAGTGCGTGACCATTACCACAGGAAGGAAACAATGTTTCCCTCTCACGTGAATTGTACTAAGCAGCATTTGAAGCATGCATCATAGATCCAAACATCATTTGAAACACATCTAAAAATATTAAAGTTATTTTTCATATATTTCAATACATATTACTAATATGCTTTGATTCGATCCACTTGGATACAATGTCAATATGGGGTTTGTTAAAAGCCATTCTACAAGTCTGGGAAATCTATTACAAAGTATAAATTTATATTGCATGAATACTAAAGAAATAAGACATCATGGTTGAAATCCATGGGTTGATTGAGGAATTATGTATGAAATTACACTTACAAGAAAAACGAAGGTTATTGATATCGGCTACCGTAATTTTGAAAGCCGGTCAAGTAACCAGGACGGTTTTAAGCTCACACTCCACTCTCAAAACTTCCAGAACTTCAAACTAAGGACATTGAGCATCGATAGATTTAACATGAACCAGTCTCGTTACATTTAGAATTAGGACTCGAATACACGACTCATCGGAAAAGATGGCTGCTCAGAGCTTACGATAATGACTCACCCTCAACGGTAGACTCCAAAATCTACGAATTGAAATATATATATATATATATATATACAGATAATCTATGAAAGAATAATTTAAAACACTTAAAAAGACAAAAAACCAGAAAGAAATGTAACAATGAAAGAAAACTAAATGAAAATATGGAACCCAGCAAGTCAAAAAGCAATATCGGGCTGAGGACCGATTAAGCGGGGTTAAACTAGTTCAATGGTACCAACCTTCCCCCCTTGCGACTTGGTAGGCTGAATTAGGAAATCCAAATTGCAAAAGAGTTCATGATTAAAAGATGCAAACAAATTCAGCGATAAAATCTACAAAAATAAAATCTATAATTCCTTGTAGGCTGAATTGGGAAATAAAAATTACAAAAGAGTTCAATGATTAAAAAATGCAAAAAAAAATTTCAACGATAAAATTTACAAAATAAAATCTATCATTCTAAAACTTATCAACAAATCAAAATATAAAAATTACTTACAAAATTCAAAGAAATGAAGATTCAAATATGTGAGTAGTAAGACGGAATTATCTTTAAGCTTCAAGATGTATATCACATACTCAAAATGAAAAAATATAACACATCATCACCATATAAATTGAAAAAAGATTTAAGTCATTGTTTGATTGGTAATAAAATGTAAAAAGATGCAAACAATTGGTTGGTAATAAGTAGTATGGTGAAGGAGTATAACGGTCCAGAGAGTGAGTAAAAATGTAAGCTGTGTAAATGTAAATAAATAAATTCTTCACGGCTAGACCACTAACAAGCCGACTTTGTGGACCTATTGTTGTGTGGTGGATTTGAAATTGGATCACGATTCGCAAAGATGTTTAATACACCCGTGATGTATATAGGTATTTAAGAAATTTATTGGATAATCATGATCCAAACAGTTGTTGAAGAATTTTTTAATGTTATTAAATTTGTCTATTTTATGCGTGGTTAATTTGTTATTACGTAATAAAAAGCCCAGTAAAATATTCCTATAAATGGATCTGTGTAGATTACTGTTCCAAAAAGGTATTTTAATTACATGGAATTCGAATCTCTCTCTTTTATCAAAAATATTACTAATAAGTCTATTGTCAATTATTTGCAAATCGAGATCTAAAAATTCTACTGTATTTGAATTAAGATTAGTTTTTAATAATTTGAGGTAATTAGGGTAAAATGAAATATTTGGTTTAAAATCCTCAGTTTTACCTAAAATAATTAGATCATCTATGTAACGAAAAAGAAAGTAAGAATCATTGTCAATCTGTTGTAATTCATAAAAATGTAAATAAAAATTGGCCAGAAAATTACTAGCTGGACCTCCCTGAGGGAGACCCTGAATTTGTTTATAGAGATTTTGACCAAAAACTATAAAATTCTCTTGTAATACAAGTTTAACGAGAGTATTGAATTTTTCCTGTTTTATTGCTTGATTAAAATGATATTTATTGTATAAAATTGCAAGAACCTTAATTAAATCTTGAATATCTATTGAGTTAAAAAGGTCTTCAAAATCATATCCATGTATAGAGAATACCTCTTGTTCCTTCATGTTTTTGACAATTTCAAAACTATTTTTAATAATAGCGGTATTATCAATATTGTCAATAGATTTTTGAAGAATGGATTGAAGGAGTTTGCCAGATTTAGTGATATAGGTGTTATATCCATTCGTAATACTTCGAAATTTTACAGGATTTTTGTGAAATTTTGGCGTTAAGAAAATATATGGAAATTTAATGTTTGTAAGGTGTAAACCCACCTTCTTATTGAATGCCAAAAGACGATTATTTATTTCTCTGTTACTATATTTGGATAACTGGAAAGCATTATTATTCATTACATGTTCACTCAATAATTTATGATAGTAAAATTTGCAAATAATTGCATAATTTGCAGGAACCTTATCTACATAAACGATAACAAAATCTTTCTGCAAATCATCTATATCAAGTTTTAGATCTTTAATTGTAATTTCCTTATCCACATTAAAATTCAAATATAAAATTTTCTTCAAAACACATGACCTGAATTTATCAAATGCCTGAATTGGCAAACCATATTTAATTGCAACCTTAAGAATAAAATTGTCAAAATCATTAGTAATTTGTTTTCTCACTACAAGGTTACTATTAGTAATCATGAGCCTGAATCCAGTTCCTTTATTCATGAAACCTCTCAATAAATCGCTTTTAACGATGTTCATGTTTCCCGTAACAACATGTTGATGGAATGAATCAACATATTGTTTGTAATCTTTGCATTTACACACTTGTGGTGTTTGTGACTCTGAAATATTATTGTAATTAAAAATAGATCTACCAAGTTTTTTATTGTACTTAAAAGCTCTTTTTATCCTGATATTTTTAATTGGAAATAGATGGAAAGTAGTTCACACACACACACATATATGCATATATATATATATATATATATATATATATATATGTGGTGTGTGTGTGTGTGTGTGTCAATGTGAGTAGTATATATGTATATATATGTGTATATATATATAATATATGAAATATATATGTATATATATGTATATATATATATATATATATATATATATATATTATATATATATATATATATATATATATGGTATAAATATTTATATATATGTTTTGTAGTTGAAGAAATTACGCGGGGAAATAAAACAATGACCTGTTACTCTTTTTAATGAAAGGCATTTCGAGAAAAAGATCTGAATATAAATATTTATTTAGACAAAACATTTCCCCGGTACTGGAAGGCATTTTCTTATTGAAAATATTGCATTACAAAAATGAATAGCAACATATTTGTAAATATTCTCAAGTTTCATTTGCACTTATATTATGGTAAAACCTTTTTCCCATCAATATTTAATCCTAATGGTAGTGTCAATAACACAGAATCATTTTTATAGGACTATGGTTTGGACTAAAGAAGAGGGCAATCAAAAGTCAGCATGATGGTTTAACAGAGTAGTCGTACTAAAGCCTCTTGTAAGAGAAATTCTTACGTGTTTCATTCCTATCGTAAAATTGCTACTTCTGTGTTTCTGAAGATCGATATTTAAACAAAATTTATTGAATAGGTTTAAAAAATACTTAACTTTAAGATCTCCAATGCAATGTTTATATACAAAGTTTAAAGAAGAAAAATATTAGATTGGGTGAAATATACCTTTCATGAAATTGATATTCTAACAAAAAGAACGAGAAATATGTGGATTAAAAAAGAAGTCTGCTCAAAACAGAAAGCAGATAGGCTATATAAATTGTGGTACATTAGGTTAAGCGATTTGATCTTAACGTTTCCTTTTAACTTCTTTGTACTGTAGAGAACATTGCATTGAAAAACTACAACTTATTTCTGTTTTGTATCAAATTAGTTTTATACTTTCCCTCTATCATATGTTGATAAAGCTGAAGTGTTTAACTTTCATCTACTAAAATGATAAATTACATATTTATGAAATATTTCAAAATTTTATGGACGTAACACAGTAAATGAATATATATTGAAATTTTTTCTCAAATTTCAAAATCTACCGAAAATTCTAAGTTATATATATATATATATATATAGCTATTCCCCCTATATTATACAAAATCTGAAATCTAAAACAGCCCCAAGAAGGACCAAAAGCGTGAATGCAACGAAATTTATATTAAATTGAAATACTGTTGGGTGTATGGTCACCGTAAAAGCTCAAAAACCAGCATTCTACATTAATTTGGGTTTTATTGCATATAAAACACCCTTCAACTTATGTGATGATCTCATAAAAATAGTCAGTCCTCTCCACTTTGAATTATTGAAGAGGATGTGTATTCAATTCTTTTCAGATCTTTTTTAATTTCTGCTAAAGCGGATCTCATAGATCTTTCACAGTTTAGAAGAGAACCAACCCTTATTTCAAAGTTTCCACATTAAGCACCCAAATATAGAAGATTATATTCGCCTCGCGAAGTGGGTATCTCCTTTCTCTGTTGTATCTTTTATAATTCCACTCTCTGATGCTTTTCGTTTCTGTTTATTTGGATTCTATGTTAAACTCCACCACTGCAGGCTATGAGGGGATTTTAATCTGCAGCCTATCATGTATTTTATGCTAATGCCTTAAGTGCATCATCTCCAACAAGTCCCTAATCTATTGACGCAAGCGAGTTCTACTTTAAACTCATTCGAAGGCTGTCTGTCTTCCTTTTAAATGTTCTATTTTTCTTCCAATAGTTTTAGTTTCAAGGAATCGAGAAATCCTTTTTTGGCCGCGCTTCTGTCTGTTGTCATTTCTTGCGCATGCACCACGTTGATTAATATTTTCACTGTTTTAAAATTATTTTGCTCATAGGATAAGCCTGCTTTTTGGAGACTGGTACTAAAATCCATATTTATCTCACAACCACTATTATCAATATTTACATAGGCTTCAAGCATGCAGGGTGAGTAGTTCATGATTTTAAAATTTTCAGCATTTGTGTGAAAGAAAAATCAACCACTAGTTGAGATCTTTCATTAGATTCATAGCAGTAACTTTTATAATTATTCTACATGACTCTACCATCTCATATAAGTAAAGAAAACTACACGCTTCCATTAGAATATAAATGTGCGGAAAAAAGAGTATTTTACGGAGTTTCTTAGGATGCTGTGAAGCTGGTATAAAGAATATACCACTATGACTAGAACGGTTAAGATAAAAAAGATATTATGTCTGGATGACAATCGTGACGCATTTTATAACTTAATTTTTTCTTCACTTTTAATTTCTTTATGTGGCCTTGGTATCCTACAAGTCGCAAACTCGCTGCCAGGTTTGCTTCCGTTGAGTCTTGGTACCACTAAAGATCCATCGTGTAATGAGATTTATTAAGTAAAATCTAGTCCAGGAACCAAGTCCTACAGTTAGAGATGTTATGGAAGTTTGAAGAAGGAGGTTTCATCCTTGACAAAACTACGAGGTCCATCATTCTTCGCAATACTTGTAAGTGTGGGTCAATGAACAACCCATTCAATTATTTATCCCCATCCTAAATTGTATTCCACGTCAGGAATCTTTTTATGTCATTCATGCCACTGTTTTTAAAATTATCCAGTATTTTTCCACAAAAAAAAAAAAAAAAAAAAAAAACTCGTGTTCAGGATACATCACAAATATCCTTGAAAGTTGTCGCCTTGGACTAATACAAACTTCTTCCAAACATTATGTCCTTGGTGGAAGTGGAGCCTCTTTTCTCATAGCACGCAACTGGTATGATACATTGATCCCTTCTCTGGATTGAAAACTGGCCCTTTTCCACTTGGTTGTTTGATTAAATGGTTGTTTTCGGGATGATTTCCACTTCTGAGACGTCAAGCTCAAAAAGTAATGAAGAAGGGGGGGGGTCCAAACTGTTTTATAATTTTGTCAAAATTCGAAGATCTATGGATGGTCTCTAGAACTTCCTCACTCATCGGTGGTTTGCCGGCAACTGACAGCTTCTGAAGACAGGATTCACTCATGAACCTTAGGATCATCTACATGCGCACTTCAAGCCAAGATACCCTAGTTTAATTTGCCTACATGCGAACCAATATGGTCGGCTATCTTTTTTTAATACACTATTTTCAAACATGTGAAATGAAAGAGTTTGTGAAGAAATTGCAAATGAAGATATTGATCAGTACATAAATCAACACTAGTTATTGAAAGTTAATTGCTTGAATTTGGCAATAAGCAAAGATAATTACAATTTTTCAGCCCTATTCAAAAATCAAAACATTTTGTATCGTTTGAGCTAAATAGTAGTTTTTATATTATTTTATTTTATTTATTGCCACGTGTTGATTCTTAAAGGAAATGACTATTCAATTTTTTTCTCCGAAGTAATTTATTTTGTCTCTTATAAGGAAGAAAACCCAGTGCAGAAAACAAATACGATTAGCATCCCTAAAACCGAAAAATTCCAATTCCCCCCCCCCTCAACTGTTGCCAATTCAATTATCTCTTATCAACAACATCAAAAATTAAACTACCATTTCCGTAAATGAAGGTTTCATATACAATCACTGTTAATGTGAATTACAGTCATCACTGTAAGCAACTGAGATCAAGATGGAAAGATGAGAGTACCAAACTCACTTTTCTAAGGCTCTTCAGATGCCTTCATTCCACTGGACGGGATCAGAAATTTTCAATAAGATGCCATAAAAATTGCTAATGATGCGCTATGTGCTTGCTTCTTAAGACATCTCTGAGGGCTGATCAGCTATCCTTGTTCATGAATAACGTGGTTTATAATGCACGAGATGTAAGGTGATAACCCAAGAGAATAGTTACATGGATTCCCAAACGCTGAAATATGAGTGTTCTTAAAAATCATTTGTGGTCCTATTGGGAACTATTTTTTGTGTTTATTGGTTACTTTCTGAATTGTTTCCACTTCTGAAACATCAATCTTCACTCGAAATTTAAAGCAGTGGTTTGTCTTCGAACCAATTTCGAATGCTGTAGATTATGGGATACTGATAAAAAATATTTTTTGATTTTTTTAAGTAATCTTTTTTCTATAAAATAGTATGGAATATTTTCTATTCCCACCTTCTCTATTATTTTTCTTTTAAGTTTCTTTTTAATAATTAGAAATAATGTTATTTGTTTATTTTATATACTTTTAATCACACTCGTATAAGTTTAAAGAATTAAGAATTATTTTTCACGGTTTCCTTTAAGTTATTAAAATAGATAAATATCCTGATATTTTTAATATATTGTTGTTCATAATATTAATTAATTTTTACTTCAAAGTTTCTTTTACATTAAAATTGCCTTCATTTTGTTTCTAAATTTTCATGAAAATGCCTAGTTATCAAACATGTTAATTTGAGATTGATGCTGTCACATGGCGTTATGCTGATATTCTAATTAAAACTCTCTTTTATGGTTTTTGGTAATATTATATTGTATAATTTTTTATAATTAATATATTTGATATACTATGAATAAAGTTGACTGAGAAGACTCTGTCTGTGACTTAAGTTATTTGAAACAATTAGTAACCTTCAACTGAAGAAAATATTTTTTATTTATCTTATATACTATATCGGGTAGTATTTTAATATTTGGTGGTATTCGATTTTGAATTATTACTTTTCTACTGTCAACTTGCCTTATTCTTTTAATTTTTTAAAAATAAAGAATAAAACTGAATTAATCTTTGTATGAAAAAGAGTACTATTTGCCGAAATTATTGTCGAATTCCGTGATCATAGTAAATTCTTCTGAAGGGATATCGTACAATAAAAGGTATGCGTACTGGAAATCAAAACTTCAGCATGAAAGTTATTTCCATATATTTTATTAGAAATGTATTTTAATAGTAACTTTATCAATAATAATTATTATTATATTATTTTAACAATATTTTAGAAATTTATGTGTGTGAATATTGCTTGCAAAACCTCAATCATAAAACTCATAAAAAACATTTGTCATTACATAAATGAAAATACTCTTTAAATAAACGTATTAAATTATTGAAAATACCGATACGTCTTTTCAATCGCATTTTTTATAAGTGGATTGGGATTGATACCGAAGCATCGGGGGAAAAAATAAACGTTAAGCTCAATCCCACAGGAGGAAAGAAGGAGCCGCGATAGGGAGAGAGCGGAAACTGGAAATGGAATGATGCCAAAGTGATCATGACGTCACTTCCAAAACTTCACATTGACCCCAGAAAATCGTTCTTTGCGCATCTCGAGTTAGACGTATGAGGAACTTGGAAGTGACGTCAGAGGGAAATGAGAAACAGCTGATCCAACAGCTGATCGGAGTAACCGTAATGAAGTAAATGGTATTCAAAGGTATCGGGTGTTTGGAAGGGAAAGAAACAATTTCAGACACAAATGGAAGGGGAGTAACGATGGGGAGGTGGTTAAATGGATTTTCACAGGATTCAATTATGGAGCAAAATTACGCGTATTTATAAAAATTTTCTAATGGCTTTAGAAACAGATTTAAGTTGGAGTTCCTCGGTATGAATTAAAGAGAGTTGAAACGGATGGGGGCTTTTGCTAGTACTCTAAAGGGCCTCGCTTTAAAGCAGATTCGGTTTTCCAATGTTACGGATAGAAGTGGCACCTCAAATCTGATAACCACAAATGAAAATAAATAGAAAATATTGAAGGTAAATGAGTCTCTTGCTTCTCAGGGATAACTTGGAGAATTGATGTAGAAGGATCATGCGACAATTGAGTACATTTTCAAACTTGAGTTTGGTTTAACTGATATGAGACATAAAATTGAATTTGTAGTCGAGGTTTCCAAGATATTTAGTATCTTCGGTCCAAGAATCTTTTTTCTGAAATGTTTGAGTTCGTCGAGATTTTTACGAAGACTGTCTCTTTTAAAATTGGCTGCATTTGAGTTCTTTAGCGATTCCAAAGTCATTAGCGGATATTGAGCGGTTTCCTTGATAGGAAATTCTTGCAGTCTGATTGGTTTAATTTTTTTTTTTTTTTTTTTTTTTTTTTTTTTTTTTTTTGCCGTGTGCATTCCGTTACCGTGGAAGCCTAGTGGATAAGGCAGCGTACTCGCAATCGGTGGTTTTCATTCAGTCTTGGGTTCAAACTTTGATGTCACTAAAGACTCACCTTGTAGCTGGAGCTGATGCACGATAAATCTGTCGAAGCGCAATTCCTTTCATGGTGTGGAGTGGAGAGGAAGGTGCCAGCTTATACATCGTCCTCGTCACTTGATCGAGGTTCAAAATTACGAGGCTCGACAACAACAGCCCTCGTGTTGCTTCCAAAGCGATGTCATTAAAACCAAGCCATATGCGTTCAACAAGATGATTTATAATGAAATATTTCGGTTGGGAATGGGAATTATATAAAAATTTCTATCTTTATTCATGAGAAGCAATAAGGAATTATTGATAATATGGATGTTTATATATATATATATATATAACCTGAGTATTAAATAGACATTTGAAGGACTGCATTACGATTCATTGTAGTTTTTTTATATCTATTATGATAGTATAGAAATTCAAAAACCAGCAGTCTTTTTATTGCGTTGTTTCAAGTTTGATTTTAGTAAATTAGCTTACAGCATTCTTTCTTCCGAAGAGTATTTTAATTATTTTTAATGATTACTTCTTTAACGTATTTTTTCTAAAACTCCCTTCTGTTTTTCGCAGATTTACTGTAATCTTTAAGACTAACAGTCTTTTTTTTTATTAAATCTATAAATATTTAATAAGTGTTTTTGCTTATATTGTTAAAGTCGATGCTCAAGTGGTCTTTTTCTCAAGCATGCATTCGTTTCCAAGAAAAATTTGCTTACTTAAATGATTTAACTGAATTAAATTATTCTGAATAAGTTCATTTTTATAGCTCAGTAAAGAATTCGAAAATAATTAGATTGATCAAAGTAAGTTTTGAAAAATCTATATTGTTAATATTTGGGATTATTAATATTTGAATAGCAACAAAATTTTCTTTTCTAGCATTTTCTGAATAAACTTGTAATGAATCCCTATGAAAAATAAATTATCTATGTAGAAATAAGGAGGCTCTATAGTCCATTCCCTCTGTACCTTACCTAGAGTATGTTTATCTGTGTTTTAAATGAGAAATTTCATTTCTTAAAATATGTTAGGGGTTAATATCTTAACACTGATGAAATGAGAAGGCGGAAATGCTGTTTAATTATCGTTACAGCTTCATGAAAAAAGAATTTTCTGAAAAATTCGTAGACTGTATTAACTTACTTTTGGAATGTTCCGATGAAATATTTGATCATATATATATATATATATATATATATATATATATATATATATATATATATATATATATATATATATAAAGAGAGAGAGAGAGAGATTATGACTGTGATTGGTTGAAAATGACGTTTATCGTTTACTAGTGTTACGTTTGG
>BMAW01098187.1:0-35891 GCA_019974015.1 Nephila pilipes | reverse complement strand
AGCAGAATTTTAGATTTTGTGATTTTAGCAAAAATATATGCATCATAATATATACATAAACTTTTTCAATTTTGTTATGATCTATATTATGTTCCTACACCAGACGCTGCCTTTTTGTTTTGGTGTTTTTAGTACTTGCACATGTTGCTTAAAATTGAGTTCCTTTCTGACTTGAATGAAACAAAAAGTATGACTTATTATGTGTATAAGTAAGTTGTATTAAACTTATAACATTATCTTTTTTAAACATTTATCACATTCATCATATCACAAGCATTAAATTGATCGTAAATCATAAAAAAAAGTAAAATTAATAATTTTACCAGCATTTTAAACATGTGAAATATTCAAAGCAATTAATTTGCCTAACTTTTTTTCTACGAATTCCATATCGATTAGGCGTACTACGATTCACTGCTGCTTTAAAATTCACTCTACCACTTATAAATATGTCTAATACTACAGACAACATTATAAAGGAAGTGCTCAATAAGATAGGTCAAAAGAACATTCGTAAGAATACTGGAATTTACCGTCCTTTTCTAACTTGTTCTGTTTAATGTTTTTGTTGCAACATTTAAAATAAATAAAATATACCATTTCCTCTTCCTATATCATAGTCGTCAATATTTTAAAATACATTCATGGACAAAAGAATTAGAGCACCAAGAAGTAATTGCGGGATCGTAACGAAACTTTTCATGAAAGTACATGTCCGGAAGATATGCAAATGATTAGAAATACAGCGTGATTGCAAATTACGTATAGCCGGTAGAGGGCGTTTAACTACATTCCCCGTGGAGTATAAAACAGGTAGCCAAAGCTTGTTTGAGTGGGCAGAATCATTTACAAAGGTAGTGCTGAGGTAGACATGCCATTACGCCGTTTTCGAAGACAATATTAGCAGCTGTCGCAGTTTGAGAGGGGGAGAATCATTCTATGCCTCAATGTCCGATCGTATCGCATCGTGCATTCGCGCTACAGGGGGTTCAATAGGGTATTAAATCCTCCGTTCTTTTGCCTTTTTCTCTGAAATAAACGATCCTTTTTCTTTGATTTTCTAATCATTTACTTATATCAAAGTAGTCATTACGTATGTAAAATTTCGTTTCATTTTGACTGCTCCTTCTTGGTGCGCTAATTTTTTTGTCCATGAGTATATAACTTAGAATTTTTTTTCCTTTTGCTTAAGTACATGATGCATGAATTTATATTAATTGAGAATTTATTGTGATAGATTTATATATGGAATACACATACGCTCATTCTCATAAAATCTGAAAATCCCATGATGATACAAGATTATTATGATCCAAACATACCCACTCCCGTTCAAAATCCTGAATTATTATATAACAGGGCCATTGTGCCCCTGTTATTGAGGGAACACCTTCTTCCATTCAAGATACATTCATATTCTGAAAACGAAAGGTGGCCACTGATCATATTTTTGTTATTATGAAGATAACCAGGTTCCTATCTAGTAATTTTATATAACGGGGAATGTGGATCAATTTAACTAGTTAACCATACTCTTACACTCCTCGGCATAAAACTGCTTCTTGAATTACTGTGATATCCATTAATTTTTTCAGTTTTTATCTTATAGAGCTTTTATACAATAATGAAATTTTGAGTATGCATTTTTATAATAATAACTTTGAATTGAGATTTTGGTATTGGTATATTAAATTCATTTCACAATTTTTTTAATTATTACTTATTACTTTTCCATTAGTACATTAATTGTTTCTTCTATTTACACTATCCTAACTTTAAATTTTTTTTAATAAGTTTTATTTTTTTTTTGGGGGGGTACTGCTTAAACTCATTAATTTCATGGTATATGATTTAATATGTATTATGAGAAATAAATAAGCTATTGGTGTGATATAATAATTTGATTTCAAAAGTCGATTATGTGACTTCAATAAAATCTTATATTCAGAATTTTGTAAACTGGAATTTTCGTCAAATTTATGCTGATGTTTCCTCAAATTTTTTGCATTATTTCGAAGTTGATTTAATTTATTATTTCTTTTCAGAAATTTATTTATTCTTCGATAAATGAAATGAAAGTTTATTTGTGATTTTGTTAAGATTTCGTAAGTCAGTGCATTATGAATGAATTCAATTTAGGATCATGTGATTGTAATAATGATGAATTTGGGGCAGAGGAAGTAAAGTATTTTTATGATTAGAGATATGATTATACTCAATAAAAGAATAAAAATAATCATTTTATCATCCTTATTATTAATGATTTTACTCAGGTAGTCAATTCAATTAAAAATATAAAACACATATGATATAGAATAAATAGAAATGACATAAATTATTCAGCAAATGTGCATGAATATATGAAAATAGAGTTTTTTTTTTTCATTTTAAATAAATCAATAGTCTCCCAATGATTCTTTTATATGTGTTTTTAATGTTGCATAGAATTAGAAATCGAACATAAATCGCAACTAAAAAGCATTAAAATATATTATATTTAATCAAGGATGCAATATTTCCAATAGGATGAAGCCAAATATTTCAAGATCTTCATCAGAAAAAATCTATTCATTAAAATCCCTTAGAGTTACCAAATAATCAGCGTCCAGATGTTTTAAAAATTTTCTTCGTGTTATGATAGTCCACTATCAATGTCACATTCAACACCTTTTAAAATAAATTCTGAGAAGCGAATTTAATTGAACTGCTAATTGAGTTAAATGGGGGATTCCTTGACACAATTAGGGATTTCCCTTAAAAAGGTTACAAAGTTTCCCCTTCCTTCCTTTCTAAAGAAGTTCCCCATTCAAGCAATTACAGAATTTTACATTTGATCCCTAAAAACGGTGATCCCTTTTCCTTTAACATTTAAAAAAGTACTCTCAGTACTGGAAATGTGTTCGCCTCAGTATCGAGGTGACAAGGATATGTTTTCCATGGGACCAAGAATCATTAATAAATTACCTCAAGTGCATTTCGGATTAACATTAATAAAATTTGATATCCTTTTCAATAATGAGAGTTATTTCAAGCCCAGCGATCAGTTTTAAGAAGCTTTGAATGCCTTTTCATATTCAAATTATTTTTTAACTGTGTTCTGTAAAAAAATTATGAAAAAAGGCCATCTTTATTATTTTCTGCATATTTATCCATAAATGATACAAAAAATAGCTTCTATATAAAAAAATGAGTCATTTTTAATACTATAGCAGCAAATGTTTTCATGTCATTATTGATGAAATTTAGTAGCTAATTTTTTTTTTAAATCTATGTTACTAATTAAGAAAATTCGCTTGTAAAATGTCAATTCAATTATTTAAGTAATACTCGTATGTCATTTTTCTGCTTAACACAGCTCCTTCATAATTGTGTTTCTTGTTGTTGTATTATGGGAAAAAAACATTTTTAAGCTTGGGAATGTCATTTTTGGGGATTTTGCTTCGTTGGTTGGAACGCTAGGATCGACTCTGAGGAGAATCACGGTAAGTTCTCACTTGCAAAATCACACTACATCTTAACAAACAAAACCTGAATCTGTATTTTTATTTGTTGCCTAATTATTCCCTTTATTCTCCATGTTAAGTAAAATTCTTCCTCAAAGTTCTAATAATAGACATTTATTAAATTATTTTACGTTGTATATTTTTAGAGGCTTTCTGAAAGAAATCACCCAAGTAATCATTAGAAGACCAGATATTTCTTACGGTTAAATATTATTATTTTTAAAGACATTCTTATTCATCTTTCCCCACTTTTCCTCTTCTTCAAATTAAAAGTTCATCATTTAGTATAATAATAATTTTAAAACTGGCTGACAATTACCACAAAGAGAAAGGGATCAAAATGAGGACTATTGTAATCAGTGCCGCAAGAAGGAAAAGAAGACAATTGAACGTGCACATTTTCTATTTTAATCTTGCTAGTCGCGTGATAGCATCAGTAAGCGGTTCACTCAATCGGACAGCTGTTGGTCGAAATGAAAGTTTGACGAGAAAGAATGAATAGACGAGAAGGAGGAGTTTCCGTCCGCAGACCTAATGTGTGAGTGCGATCGTCCACACTGCCATGTAGAATCCGGATGCAATACTGTCGTGAACATCGAAATTGGGCCGATGAGGAACTGACCATGCATACTATTCTCAGATGAGAGTAGGTTCAGAATGTAGAAGCCAATGGATCCAACGTTAGGTTAGCATAATATAATATCCTTCCAGACGAAAGAGATTGGGATCCGACAGGCAGTTTCATGGTATAGGCCAGTATCATGATCAACGGATGTATGTCCCACTCATGCCCACTATCTGTCATCATCCATTTCTTCTGAGGAGTTCCAGAATGTTGCTTTTAGAAGATATTCTGAGATATTAATCATTATTTCATCAAGTGCATGCGCGAATGGAATGTAAAAAAAGAAGAGTTGGGGAGAAAAAAAAATGCCAAAGTATATTTCAATAATAGATCGCTCAAAGCCTGTGGTGGTGTTTTACACAGCTTCACTCGTTTTAAGTAACAAATTAATTTAGACGCTGAAAAAGAATTAAGTATTTAAAAACCTAAAAAATATAATAAAAGTGGGGAACTTTTATTGAGATCACGCAAATAGTCAAAGAATAATCGTTTCTAAGAGTAACTGCGTTGTTAAAATGATCACTCGGTTCGTTCGACTTTAAATACTGAAATTTGTTTCTCTAGTGTCGCTGAATTTTTTTTTTTAAAAAAATAAAGTAACATATTTTTCACGTGAAAAAATAATGAAGCATTTAAAAATGATCTATTGCTGAATTTCTTCGTAATGAAAACCTATCAAACATTTTCGAGCCAATGTTGTAAAAAAATATTGAGTTGGAGAAAACAAATTATGTCTATTGAACACTCGATCTTTGCTTATGAGAAAGAGTTAAACCTTTTAGATTATTTCTCTTAAAAAATCCTCATAATCATATTTTTCTCTCAGTGAAAATGATTAGTGCTGGGATTACTTTACTTCTGAATAATTGCTTAAAGTGCCGTAGAATGACGTGATTTCAGGATGGTAAATGGATGACGAGTTTTGAAAAACGAAATGAATCTTAACTTCGTCTGTCTCAATTTATTTCTCCCTTTCTGTTACACCTCGGTTTCAAGTACTCTGAGATCGTGTTGATAGTAAATTTATAGAATATTCATATTTTATAAATATAGCGGTTTCATGTAATCCCACCTGGGATATACCATTATCTGAGAACCAATGCCTAGACAGGACTTCTCCCTATCGTTGTTTCTCGAGTTGCCTCTCACTTTTTTAACAATCAATATATTCACCGTCTGGCAGTTGCGCTGGTAAGTAGTACTTTGAATTGTATGCTTTAGCGATCCAGTTGTCCGAGGCAACTCCTTCGCTGTTAAGTTAAATAAGGAAGAATAAAAAAAGGAGAGGGGAAGCTCTGAGAAAGAACGATGAAAAAAATTACTCAAAACGAGCGGATGAAAAAGAGAGAAGGAAGAAAAAACGAATCAGCAAGAGGCGCTTCACCAGAAGGCGAACGGGAAGAAACTAGAAATAGAGGATTCGAAACCATAAAACTTGTGGTATGGAGGGGAGTCGGAACATAGCTCCGATGGTCGAAAGTGGAGGTGATTACGTCACGCTCAACTGTTTAGGAAAGAAAAGGGGTTATAGGAAACTGATATTTGAAGTAATGAGGAGAAAAGAAGTAGTGTAGGTTTGAATTTTCAGAAAGATTCTCGATCAGCTGATCGGGGAAACATCCAGTTGTTTGTCAGGAGTGGAGATTTTTTTGCAGAATTTCTCGCCGTTGGTATGCAGTTCATCCCAATCACCCGTGGTGATAGGATAATTTTTGTCGATATTTTGCCTAATGTGGCTACTCTGTTTTCTCTGCTTCGTGATAACTAAAGACGTGACAACCATTACGATTTTTTCAATTTATTTTTCGTCATTTTTTTAGCCATCCAATGGGCTATAATTTTAGTTAAATCACTTTTCGCACACCAGATCAATTTTCAATTTTTTATCCTTTACTTCAATTTTAATTACATTTAGCTGATATATTCAATGTAATAAGTTATCACTTGCTTTGATTTTAATTACATGTAGCTGATATAATATTCAATTTAATAATGTATCGCTTCCTTTAATTTTAATTACAATTAGCTGAATTATATTCAATTTAATTTTTTATCCTTTTTTTTTCAATGTTAATTATCTGAAAAGTTAGTTATCGTCCACATCTCACTATTTCATCCGTTTACTTCAATTCTTATAATTAATTGAGTAATTTAATAAAAATTATTAAAAAAAAAGCGCACCTTCGATGGTTAAATCTTTTCTTTGAATAGAACTTTTTTATAATTTACTTTTTACTGGTTCGTTGATTATGTTGGGGATTTTTTCAACCAATTAGAGTACACTGTGCCTTTTTGTTCACCTTCGTTTCGAAACTGAAAAGTTTACAAGATAATTTTCAATTTTTCGAGGGTTATTTCTCTTTAATTTGGTTTATTCTAATTAATTACAGGAGGGGATTAATTTTTGCACTATCGTTTCGGAACAAACGTAAATTTGAATTTTCTGGACTGATCACTAATATGATGGTGGACGTATCTGATTAATGTGCAGTTCCATGCGGTTCTCTTGCGTGTTTTCTTCCAAGTCTTAAATATTCACCTTGTTTGCTAGTATGAGTATGAAAGAGGTGAGTGGGGGTTCAATGCGTCTTATCGAATTTAGAAGCGAAAGGAAATCTTCCGGCTATTGAATTTTCGAATTGTGAGAGCGTGCGATATTTTTAAAGGAATGGTTCCACAGATGAATATGAATTCAATTACTGGAAAAAGGGAGGAAAATGCAATCAGAATTTTTGCGAGAGCGTTAGGAGAGGCTCGTTGATTTCCTGAACAACTAGAAAATATATGATAGTGTTATTGAGGTTGTGTTTAAGGAAAAACTGGTTGTAGATTAGTGTTTCTTTGTTGTTGAAGTAGAGTGATATTTGTTTTATGCGAATAATAAAATATATTTGAATAACTAGATTCCGCTTAGTAGGTGTATGAAAGAATTTATTACGGATTAAATGGTTCGTTTGTGGTGAAGAGCTGGTTGTGATTGAACGAGGAATGAAAGAGGAATAATTGCTGTTGTAAGGATTGCTTTTAGACACATCATCTAGGATTTCCTCAGATATTAGTGATTTATATTCAGGATCTACCAAAAAAATTAGGAATGTAATTTCTTATATATATATTATTTCCTTTTCCGCTTTATACGGGCTTCAATTTCCACCGGAGAAAATCGCCAATTTTGGCAGTATTTGAAATCGTGCCAAGTGGTTTGCCTAAACTACTTTTAACCGTTAGTTTAAACTTGCCAAACAGGCAATACATCGCTAGAAATAGTTAACCGATGGTTTAGTTTTGCCACCAATAAAAGAGACTGTCTCTATTTTGATCCTTCTTGCATTGGTCTTATATGGTTACAACAATTCTTTAGTTCCTCCTTTCTTACACCGCCGCTAGCTAATCAAAATTTACTATCTTAAGGAAACTAAAGAGGTGAGATTGCGAAGATAAACCATAATTATTTTAGATGTTTTTGTATGTACGAGTTTCATACAATCTCTTTCGGAAAAATTCTAGAATCAACTGATGCAGAGTACTGGAACCACAAATGAAAGTTCTTTTAAGTTTTGGTACTATAACTCGAAATTTGTTTCATCATACTGCTTCCTCTTACAAGTAATGTTAGTGTTTACACGCATTAAGAATTCTTAATTTTTTCCCCAATTCTTTAGTATAAGTTTCCTTTTCTGGAAAGATCATTAAAGTAACTTGAAAAGAAAATCACCAGCATTTTAAAGATAATTTTCTTCTTTACAACAGCCAAATTGATTTGCTTCATGTATGTATGTATGTATTTATATTTTTATACATATGTGTGTAAAATATAGAGTAAAAATGGAGAGATAAAGAATAAAAGTAATAAAAGAGTCAGTGGCGTACCCGGAAAGAGGGGACCGAAGGGACAGATGCACTCTGAAAGAGTTTTCTCGAAATTGAAATGTTCCAGGATAATTCATTTATTATACTATTATAGGTTTTCCAAATTTTAAGCATAAGAACTTTTTTTCTCCTCACGCTTAGATATTTTTCATTATGAAAAGAAAAAAGGATTTCAACGAAGTTGACTCCTGAGAAAAGAATAAAAAAGGCTTTGAGTGTCTTTCGTTCAATGTTTGTAGATGAAGAGGGAGAAAGAGGTCTGCATATCTAAAAAAATGCAACTCTCTAAGAATTAAATTTTATTCTCATGGCATCTGAATTATTTTTATTAAATGATCTTTACTTTTAAAAACTGTAAGACTTGATAAAATTTAATCAACAAGTATTGAATTGTTCATTTTAAACACGAGAGGTAAGACTGACACAGCGTATTATTAACTTTTTACCAATTGGTAACTCAAAACTAAGAAATTACTTCTATCGTGGCAATGACGATATGCACCTGCCCCCAAGATTATTTTCTGGGAACGCCACTGAAAAGAAAAAACCCTTAATAAACACAAATTTAAGTACAAATACTACATTTATAAATATATTAATGACATAAATTTTAAAACTAAAGATGGAGTTAAAAACACACAAGATGTTAGAAAAGAAATTTACATAAAGGATTTATCATTTGCAAAGTTGACTAAGTTCCAAATGAGGCAATTATTTGCAAGTATTACGAAACTTTAATTACTTATAAACGTATTGTGGCGAATCACTTCTTCTACCCGACTCTTGTGCCATAACTCATTAAATACAACTAACTCTAAAAGTCAGTAATCTATACAAGGACACACTAGTCAAGTCTTACACAAATATTTATTAGTCACTGCTTAATATAATGTTTAGGGAATATTTGCTCTCCTTGGTGACCTCTTGGATAGATTCGCCTATAACAAACTAATACTCTCTTACCAAAATCTCTCCAGTTGGAGCTGACTTGCCTTCTCGAGTCTTCTGTTGATGTTATCGCCCCTAACAACTCTTGATATCGTCTACCGCTTGTAAGGCATACGCTCAGCACTAGTCCCTCTCGGCTCTATCCTCAAAATTTCCCTTTGTTTATATACTCTCCTATCTAGCTCTCTTTGCTTTACCTCTATCTGCCTATAATAAGAAAAGTCATGCTTCCTTTGGGTTGGGAAGAAATTTCTTAATTTATGCAATCAATCTCAATTTAAGTCCCCAAGGTTAGGGAAGAGAAAATCGCGAATAGTCCAATGTCACAACATAAGAGTGAATAAAGTTAATTTAGAAAGCAGTCTTAGTAACGAAGGAATTAATAATAGTATTACATCTCTAAATTAAAAAAATTAGAATCTAAACAAAAATATTAGATAAAAAAATACTAAAATTAAATTTTTTTAGGCTCATACACAGAGAAAAAATGACTACTCGAAAATGAGTACCCAGACGTACCCATTTTGAAATAAGTATGTTTGTATCAGATTTGAACGTATGTTATTATCGAATGTAAAATATTGCTTGTATTCAAAATAAAAAAAAAAAAAAAAAAACGGAAGTCAACACTCTAAAATAATTATTATAGATATTAAGGACTACAAAAGCTCCTTCTTTATACTGGCTACGGATTTTAAAAATTGGGCTCAAAAACAAATATGGTTCGCTTAAATATTTTGAACTATATTTTGTATTTACCACTCTACACGCGGAAGAATACATGGATTTTAAAATGAGTACGTATGACATAGATGTCTGAGTAACTTGCATAAAATTTTTTAAACTATCTTTTTTTAAATAATCTGCCAAAATAAGGTAAACATTTATCACATTCAACATATTATTAAATTGGTCGCAAATAATATAGTATAATTACTGATTTTACCAACATATTGAACTCATGTAATATTAAAAACATAAGTTTAATGGACTAAATTCACATCGGATTTCTCTATGCACAACTTGTTTACATCTAGTACATCTATTTTATTAAGATTAATATTATCATATTTCTTACATTATTCAATTATTTCTATTCGGAAGGAAATATTATGAGTATATTTTCATGTTTCAATAATCTTATTCTTATTTAATTGTGTTGTTAAACTGGCCCTTTTTAAGTTGTAGCAAGCCTATTTAAAGTTGCTTCTGGCGTTTTATTGTATACTTCCGATATAAGCTTTAAATTATTCTCAGCTATAAACAGTTGCATTTTTGAACTGTTAATGGACATATCAGCTTTTTGCTTTGATATTTAGCTTATTTTTTGTATGTCAAATTATTTCATATATATATATTATTACGCATCATTAGATCATCGGTTGATTCTAACCTGTTAAAAATAAAGACCCCAATATTTATTCTAGTTTTGTAATTATTTTAAACCCTCTGAAAAATAAATGTTAACGTACAATTAATCTCTTCTGAATTATAGAATATTTTATGTATAAACACATTATATTTATCAGGTTGATTCTGTTTATAAAAAATAAAGCACCATTGGATTAAACTGTTTTTTCTTTTATCAAGATGCATAATTAAACTGTAAGAGTTATATAATGACTTAAGCAGATGCAATTTTGTACCTTGAATTAAATTTCATTTTTTAAAAAAGTGTGTTTTGTAAAAAAAATAATTAATTAATTAAATAATAGGTTGATTGTATTGTCTTAAAAAGGAATCAACAGCATTAAAGGAAAACATTTGTGAATATAAATTCTAAAAATAATTTCAAATTAAAAAATAATTTCCTAGTATTAATTTTTTTCTTTTTCTCAAAGTAATATTTATCATTCAAATACAATTATTACTCATTTGTTTAATTGTAAAATGAAGCTCAGAAATTAAAATTCTGAATATTGTGAATATAACAAAACACATACCAAAGCTTATATTTGTGACAATCAATCTGAGATATTCTTAAAAATCTGCATAAATTGTTAATTTTTAAATTTGTATTTTAATAAATTGATAGTCGGGGGTAAAAAACAGAAATTTGTGAACCAGAAAAAATTACATTATATAAATCTTAAATATTGATTAACAATCTGTTACACTATCTTGTCGTGCAAAAGTGATTCTTGTTTCATCCCGCCAACACCAGAGCCCAGTTATACTTTGCAATTCATCTCAGCACAAGCATATTTTTCAAAAACGTTACTTAACTTTAAGAAGTGCATGAATAAAATAGTTAAATTGTGAAAATAAACATACAAATATCAAGTTTTTTTTTATAATATCAGAATTACCTTACAAGGTCCATTGAAAAACAAATATTTAGCTTAGTATTTTAATGAATAAATGTGCTTGAATTGAAAATAAAAATGTTTAATATAATTTAAATAAAGGCGCTAGATATTATACTCCGCCTTGTTCTATGGTAAACATTTATAAGCGTTTTTACAATTTAATAAATTACATATAACAATAGTATTTATGTCATGTATCGAATACAAAAGAAATTGTTTTATTTATTCTGAGTGAGTGAATGTTGAAGTTCACGCATAGAATAAAATCTGAATATACTGCACCAAATATATATTAAAATTTTTGCAATATTTTTGGTCACATTATAAAATAAAACCAAGATATGAAATGTCTGTGTTAAAACCTTAATAATATAAAAATCAAATTTTTGATTACAACAAAAATAAGTTGGGGTTACTTTCCTCCTTCTCCCCTAGTTGTATGATTTTAAAACGGATAACTTAAAAAATGTTAGACACTAGTGATGAAACTCCAGTCAATCACTTATAAAATGATAAGCAGTATTTCCGTTGTGTGTGTGGATGCTTTAACTATTAACAGATGCTACTAAGTCAAAATATTAGTTTCAATCACGTTAAAATGAACTCAACTTTAAGCAACATGTGCAAACAAGAAAACACGAAAACATTTTTGGCAGAGGCTGTCATAGTGAAACATATTATAAATCATAACAAAATTTTGGTAAAAAAATTTATGATTGTTATAATGATTGCCAAGTTAGAAGATAATGATCCATTCAACCTCAGTATTCTGCAAAACCATCGTATTAATCGACTGTTGATAAACACATATATAGAAAATTATGGCTGTAGCCAACCAAAAATAAATTTGACTCAACAAAATACATTGTGAATATATTTCCTGTTTTGAAAGGTTCAGATAGTGAAGGCTTTGTAAATAAATTTGTATGAAGTTATCATATTTTTTTAAGAAAAGGATTTTATATGTTTTGGAGGTGAGGAATGAAAGATCCCAGGTGGCAGCTTCAAGGTGACCGAAATTCATTAATATCTACGTCTTTGACTAATTGGTCAAGTTTTCTATGTTTTATTATATTTAAAACGTTTTTGTTTAACCTTTAGCAGTTAAAATTTTACAATTCAAAATTGTTTGCATTCAGTCTTTTGTCATTAAAAATGCACTATTTTTAGTTATTAATATCATTAACTGCTCAGTTATATTTAAATATGTTTTGTTTGGTTAGATTTCAAACAACTAGAATATACTTTGTGTAGCTGTTAAGCATATAACTTGATATCTATGAGTAAAAATTCGGCCTCGGTAGCCTTGTGGCCATGACTTCAAATTCGTGGCCGGCGATTTTCGTTCTGTCGTGGGTTCGATCCTTGACCGCTGATGACTCACCGTGTAGCCGGGGCTAATGCAAGTTAAATCTGTCGGGGCCCAAATTCCTCCCTAACGAGTGGTGTGGAAGTTAGTAGATGGGGTGCTAGCTCAGGTGTCGTCCTCGTCATTTGACCGAGGTTGAAAATGACGAGGTCCATCGCCCATAGCCCTCGTGTTGCTTCTAGTACGACGTTAATTTTTCAACCAATCTAAGGAGTAAAAATTCAATTCTCAATTTCGTAACTAAGACATAGTAAATTCTGTGCTAATTTTGTTCTAAAGTTACTGAAGTTAGCACTGTCCAGTGAATTTAGTAGACATGGGAGTATTCATAATCTTCAACGATAAATCATAAGATCTGTTTAAGCCATGTGCTTGAAATTAACTCAATTTTGCTTCAAATAAAAGAATTTAGATAATAAGCATTTTTTAGTGCTAGAAACTCTACTTTGTGTGTGTATCTAAGATGGGTTTTATTACTATTCTAATCCATCTTTTATAGCCATGGATACAATAACTAATGACCTATATATAGATGATGTTGAATTAGTTAATCCGTTGGGATCACATACTGGTATACATATGTTAGAATTTGTCTATTTCACAATAAAATATCTACCCGTGTCCCTGCAATCATCTTTAGGTTCTATTTTCTTAGCAAATGTTCATTATTCCAAAGATGTTGAAAAATACAGGTATACGGTAATTTTTGAACCACATATTCAAGATTTGAAACATCTTTTAGACCAAGGTATTCAATTTCAAGGAAATTCATATAAAATTGCACTTAGGTGATAATTTAGCAATTATTTAATGATTATTTAGGTAAATTTTAGGTGATGATTTAGGGTTAAATAAGTTGTTTGGATTTGTTATTTTAAACAGCACGTTTTGAAAAGCATTTTCACATATATTTAGTAACTTCACAAGATACTGTTGATTTGAAAGAAGTAAAAAATCTGTTTATATAAGTACTTTTACATATTAGAACTTCCTATAGTTCACTGTTAAAAAATAGTTCATTGTACATTACATTAAAGCATAAACTATGTTGTACAAATAAGGATGGAGTTTGACTATGGTATAGATTAGATAGCAGGGGTTATAAGTGATTTTTAAAACGACGTCTTCTTGTGCAGTAGTAAAAAATTGAACTTTTTTCTTAATATTCATGTTTCAAAACTATGAATATTTTATTTTTCTTTTACATGTGTATGATATTCAGAATAAAATTTTCAAAAATATGATTTGTTTGCTTTATTTTTTTCTATTTACAATGAATTATTAAGTATTGATATAAGTTTTGTTATAATGTTAATTTAAAAAGATATATGTATATATAGAATATGTTAGATGGGGGGGAAAGTCGGTGTGGGTATTAAAAATGCTACACACTAACGATTTTACGATTGGAAAAAAAATCTAATATTTATCTTAATTTTTGCAAAATATTTTCACAATAACTTATTACTAAAATACTGAATTTTAAATAAAACTCAATTTTCTGTATATATAAGATTTCAACAATACTATGTATTGCTTCTAAAAACATAAATATTATTCTTAATGAACCAAATTGCTCTTGAAACTACTAGTTCAGATTTCTTAAGCATTTGTTTTAAAAAGAATTCAACTATTGAATTGAATCTATTTTCGTTACTTTTAAAGATTTATTACACTCTAATTTATTTAAATTTGAGGTATAAGTTCAAAATATAGCTTGTGATCCCATAAAGTTCTACTTTTATTTCTAAATGTAACAGTTTTGTTACACATAGTAAATGCAAGAATTTTGATTCGAAGTTTTGTGGTAGAGACTTCATAAAGTGTATGTTAAATAATATATTAGATGAAGAAAATGATACTTGCAAATAAAGGAGCGCTTATTTAATTCCCTGAAAATTTAAATTGATATATATTTTTCTGTTTAAAATTAATTTTCGATACAACAGCAGTATCGGAAAATAAATTCAAAACATACTAACTGGATTGTTTGATTCTCATATTTGATACAGTAACAGATTCACTGATAAACGAATTACATACTCATTTCGCGGTTTCTTCTCGAATTCGATACTGTAACAATTTAAAAAATGAATACGTTACATACCCATTTCGTTGTTTCATTCTCATATTTGATACAGTAACAGATTCAAAAATGAATATCTGATACATTCGTTTTTCTATTCCACACTCGTATTTGATACACAAATATCTTCGAGAATAAGTATGTGAAGTTTTCATTTTGAGTACGTACCTGTTACTAAAAATGGGTACGTGTCAGACATAGATTTGAATAAGTTGGGAACGGAGCCATTTTGTGTATGTAAAGTATTCAAAAGTGAGTGCTTTGTACTCGATTTTGAGTATTCGCTTTTCTCAGTGTATCACTCCAATATTTCATGATCATCCCATTAAGTCTAGAATAATCAGAAATGGATGTAATTCATGCATTACAAAAGCAAGTAATTTATTATAATAAAATCTTAGAGGATATTTTCAACAAATTTAATAAATGAGATATCTGTAAAATAGTATTGATACTATATTGATGAATTATTGTAAATTATTACTTATATATATATAATTTTTACTATTTGCTTATTATTTTTTAAATCTTACATATTGAATAATTTATTTATGTGTAAAAAGTTGAATTTTTGCTTATTACCATGACGCCATACATTATCTTGTCTTCGAATTCTAAGAACATGTTGAGTTAAAATTTCTTATAAAGGTAAGCGTTGGGGAGATTTGAAAACACGTAATAAACTTTTTAAGATTTGAAAGTGAAGCAGGTTTCTTACTAGTAATATATTTAATTGTAAGAAAAAAGTTTTAGATATAACAGCCTACACTATCAATTCAGTTTCAAAATTTCCATGAGAAAATTGCTTGAAATACGAAAAAGAATAGCATAAAATAATCAATGCATTTTAACATTTGACAACGATTTGGAATCAATAGTACTTTTTATAGTTGCAAGATTCAGTCACTTGCGAAAGGTAAAATTCTAAGTACATGGAATCAGAAATAAAAGTAAAATTATTTGAAAATAGTATATTCTATCATTATACTGAAATTTGTTTCTTTTTTTTTTAAATAAAATTTTGATAGTATGTTTTAAATTCTATACTCCAACATTGAATTTGTATTTTAAAATTTATTTCCTAGCTTTAAAAATATAAAGTTCCATTCCTTTTAAAAAAGTTTTTAAATATCATTTTTAATATATACATGCATATATATATATATGTGTGTGTGTGCGTGTGTGTGTGTGTGTGTGTGTGTATGCGTATGTGTATGTGTGTATGCGTATGTGTATGTGTGTGTATGCGTGTGTGTGTGTAAGTGTGTGTTTGTGTACTTTTAAATAAGTAAATATGAAAGAAAAGTCTAAAATTTATGAGAATTAAAATAAATATGAAGAATACCTATGCAATTCATTGCTAATTGATTACCTTCACTATAGTTTCTTGATGGAAGAGAGTAGAATTATTAGTTCTGATAATTGTTTTTAAAAAGATTCATCGTAAGAAATTATTTACCATCAATTTTTTTCGAAAAGTTTACCTGGATTTTTAAAATCTTTTAAGAACTCACAAATACGATTTGAAAAAGTTGCAATAATCTACTTTTTATATCGGTTTCAAGGAGAATATTTTTCTTGATCAGACATGTAATAATTTAATACATATTACGAAAATTAATATGTTCGTATCAAATATTAATTTTTGGATTTATCAATCTATATTTTCTTGCATAAAGTATGGGAATATAGTAAAGCAGAGATGATACAACAATATTCAAATTCTTTGTTGAAATCTTTGGAATGGTTCCTCGTAATTGTTCGCTGCTTAATTATTTAAGTGTCTGTTCTTAGGTATTACGAATGGAGGGAAGAATTAACTTGTATTAATCCAACAACATTGTTCATCCCATTATATGTATATTTTTAAATATTTTCTTTCAGGACTCAATTTAAAAAGAATTATTTTCCTACTGAGAATTAAATGAATTTTTTTTCTTAATGAAAAATTCAAGCCAGTTATAAATTAATTTAAATTTTATAGTGTTTTAGTTTAACGTGAATTATTCAGCATATCATTTGTTGGGTTGCTTTGTTGAAATTAATTTTATGTGTTAGGTCAGTTTATTTATTTTTTTATTCATTTTCCTCGAACTTGTTCTTTATGACTGAAAGGATTCAAAAGTGAATTAAAGTTTCTCAAGTTTTTGAAAATATTTAAGCCGCGAAATAAATGAGTCGTTAGTATTAAGATTATTAAGACTAGCTTTATTTTTACTCTTCTTTTTTGCAGTAGGAAAAAATAGCTAAATATTTGCATGTAATGTAATGTTTTTTAACACAAAAAGATAAAATGTAAATATTAAATTTATTACTTCTTGAGTTTACCTGTGCAATACAGACCTAAAAAATTTTCACTCTGAAATGCTAAAACTATACTTAAAAGAAGTTTAAGACTTTTTTTCTTATTAGACCTAGTACAGATTTCTTTATGACGATATTTTTCTTATCAAATATTTTTTTACATTTAAATTTTTGTCCTCACTACAAGGACTTTGGCAAATAACTGACAGGTTCTAATCATTTTATTATCTGTCAATTCTAATTATTAGCTCATTCATAAATCAATAGTCATACATTTTGTATATATATGTTTTCTATCTTTATTATACAAACAATTTAGATGAGTTGTGCGAATTAGGGTGCCTTTACAAATTATAACTAATTAATGTTTTAAATAATAATCAATATTAGATATTTGTATAACACAATTAACGCATTTATGCAACAAAACGCATATGGGATTTATTGGGTCTAGATTTTTCTAAAAGGAATAAACATCAGCCTCTTTAAAAAACTTGTTTTTTCCATTGAAAAAAGGAGTCTTAAAGCGAAATTTAGAGGAAAAGAATTAGTGCAAAGTTTTTCTCGTAATTAAGGATATTGACATGTTTAAATGTATTTTTTTAAAAATAATTGTACCTCTATTTTTGCTATACTTTTCTCCAATAGTTGCCAAAATTATTTTAATGATTTTCAAAGAGATTAATCCATCAAAAAGTCATAATTTATTTTTCAACTTTTCCATTATTGAAAATCTTATTTGCGTTGAAAATGGGTACACACACATATGTATATATATATATATATATATATATATATATATATATATATATATATATATATATATGAGTATATATATATATATATATATATATATAATATATATATATATATATATATATATATATATATATATATATATATATATACTATAAAAACAACTATGTGTGTGTTATGCAAACATTACCTAAAGTATTTCAGATAATAACAATAGTAACACGTCACTCAAATTTTAGAAGGTCCGGGAGCAAAAATTGCTTAAATTCAATTTATTAAATTAAATTTTTTATTGAGTTAATTTTGCTTTGTGTGGACAATATTAAATAAAAGGATTCCATTTTAACACTATTTAGATTCAAAATTTGACATCATTAATATAAATTCAGAAACAAATGTACGCTAGATGCAGAATCTCTTAGAAGACTGATTTCTAACGATGTTTTTTGTAGACGCGATGCACTCACTCTCAGATTTTGCGTTTTTATGGATGTCGTGGATCACAAAGGGCGACGGAAATTACAATTTTTAACTTACGTCGCACGATATTCTGGGATGGTCTTTTATTTCCTAAACTTTCTTAACACGTGATTTGAGGAGCGTGCGCTGTAAAACGCAGAACATTCAATGCTCTACGCGACTGTTTCCTAAAGTAAAGATTGTGTAACAAAGCTGTCGGCGTTTTGTTGAGTGAAGTGTGGCTCTCATTAAAAATTTGTCTTTTCTTATTATTTCAAATTTCTTTTAACTCATTCTTGTAAAAATGACTAAGCAGCTCATATTTTGTTGTACATATTTTATTTCTAGATATTTTATAAATAAATATCTAGAAATAAAATATGTACAAAAACGTGCGGACTGTTGGTGCTATGAATAAATGTAGGCAACACAGCACCGGCGTGCGCAGAATTTATGTGCTATTTTAAGTGGTCGTACATTTTCAGTGCCATTTTTTCCTGTCAGCTATGAGTCCTACTTTTCAGAAATGCTGGTTCCCACACTTTTGATAATTAGAAATTAAAGCTGGTTTATGCAGCACATTTTTTTTTCATTCCTTAAATTAATTTAATTATTTCGATTTAATTTTAGACATTTGAAGTTAAATTTGTTAGAATGTTCTGCTTACATTACCTTGAAAAAATATATGAAAAATACGATCAAAGAAATATATTATTTATGGAAGGATATGTAGAAATATGTTGCGTCTTAATTATAAAGCTAGAATTGCAAGCTATACCAAGTACGAAAAACTACGTATCCACGATGAAGTATATCCTCCCTTCTTTTAAAGTTAATAAACCCTCAGTTCAAAATTTAAGACAGAGATCTGATTTCGTAACAAACATTGATTCTTGACTTATTTTAGTCGTGAGGATGAAAGAGCAAAAGAAGCTAGTTTCCTCATAAGTTGGAAAGAAAGCTAAACGGAGAATTCTTCCAAAGAATCTTGAAAGAAGCAATTGAAGTTTCGGATTCAGAAAACATAAAACTGCATAAATTGATCTCAACTGACTCCACTTCCACTTCTAAACGACTTAACGAGTGTGCAGACATTTACCCCACAATGTTCCATTTTGTCCAACATGTATCAGCAAACATGAATAAGAAGGAAGAAATGTTTGATCTATTATCAGAGTAATGACTTGAAAAATCCCTCAAAACACGTTGGATTGTCTCGTAAGTGGAGCGAATGACAACGCTCTCCTGTTTTTTTTTACCTCTTTGAAATATAATTCACCTAAAGTTACCCTTTCTTTACCTTGAAGTATAATTCACTTAAAATTCCTTTTTTCTTATTTCTTTGAAGTATAATTCATCGCAAGCAGCTAATAGAGAATTTTTTGAAACACGAAAATGGTAGCCGCGTTTTCTTAGTGGTCATGCTCATTGACTCGCGTCTCGAGGTTTTCGTTGAGTCGTAGGTTTTAGCGTTGATGCCACTAAGTTCACGCCATGTAGCCGGTATATTCGCGGTCCAAAGTTCTTCCGTTGTCGTGTTATGGATGTTGGGAGAAGGGGGTGTCAGCTCAGGTGTCATCCTCGTCACTTGACCGAGCTGAGAATTACGAGGTCCGCCACCAATAGCCATCGTGATACTTCTAGTGCGACGTTAATAAAAAGCAACCAAACAATCAAGAAAAAACTTGGAAAATTGTTTTGCAGATTGTTCGTTTGCATATGTTGGCTTTACTATAAAAATTTAACAACGTCTTAGAACACTGAATGACGAAACTGATTGCCCAGTGATTTTATCGGTATGGTGTGTTCTAAAATGTCGGTGACCTTATTGTGATTTCGCTGATGTGAGAAACTCTTAAATTCTATCGAAAGATTTACAAAAGGAAAAGAAAAAAATAAACTTAAATTTGGGCAATGAAGCTTAACTGATTTAATGTTCCTCATAAATATGCTAGAACACTTGCTAACACTTGATTTGGCTTTAAAATGAAAAGGGTGGGGGAATTAAAATTTAGAAAACAAAAAAGTTTGACCGCTAGAAATATAATTATAATTAATATGAAAGAAGGACATTTAGGATGATGAAATCAGATTGTGAACCTAGATTTCAAGAATGGAAAAAATTGAAATCTACATTTACATATTTTGTGATGAATTGTGTGTGTGTGAATTGGATTTCCAAACTCTGTAGTAATACATGTAGGTTGAGTTGTTGCTGTTGTTAGAGAAGAACGAGCATTGCAAATGCAGTGCTAATCTGTTTCTGTCAAAAAATTACAGAAATTAGTTCCAGAATCAAACTATTCGTACGTTTAATTACTTGTGAAAATTAATGCTGTGAATCTATGCATGTGATATTAAGTTTTTGAAATTAAAATTTCACAACTGACCAATTGCCATTTCACAGAATGACTTCGAATGATTTGACAAATTAAGAATATCTTACGTGGCCGTTTAGCCTCATAGTCAAAATCGCGGAATCGAGGTCGGTGGTTTTTGTAGAGTCAGGGGTTCAAACCTTGATGATACTAATGATCCGTCATGTAACGGGGGCTGATGCACGTTAAATATCTCAAGGCTCAAAGACCTCCCATTTGTGTTATGTAGAAATTAGGAGAGGGTGGTGTCAGATGTCGTTTTCGTCACTTGACCAAGGTTCAAAATTACGAGTTCTGTGACCCATAGCCCTTTTGTTGCATCTAGTGCGACGTTAATAAACCCAACCAACAATCAAATATCTGATCAAAGCTCATCGTAGTATGTTATGCTCTCCATTAATATACTTTTGTTACATTTTATTTTTATCATCACAATAAAGAAATTATTATTTTGCATTCTCTTTCTTTTAGTTACGTTTACGTTTTATGACAATGGTAGTCTAGAGGTCAGGGTCACGGACGGCGTTGTTTCTGTAGACTCATAGTCTCTAGCCGTGATTCAAAGAAAGACCTGCCATTTAGTAGGGCTGATGCAGATTAAATCTAGTCGAGTTCCCAAATCACCCCGTTTGCGTGCTGTATAAGTTTGGAGAGGGAGGTATCGGCTCAGTGATCTTCCTCGTCACTCGACTGAAGTTGAAAAAGATAAGGCACGTCTCCTAGAGCCCTCGTGTTGCTTCTAAGCTGAGACAATCATTCAATTACCCTCCTAATCACAAACTACTAATATTAGCTATTCATATTCAGGTATTTTATTATTCATACATTAAATGCAATAATGGTTTTCTTCATATAGTGAATTGGAAAATTTAGTTTCGAATAGTTATGTGCTCGCTCTTATATCCATGTTTTCACTAGGAATTTAGTATTTCATCGTGCGTGACAACTTAAAACGATTCGTTTACCATATTCGTAATGAAGTTATTTTTTAAAAAAACGTTTCAAAGCAAACAAATATTTCTGTAAGTAGACTGGAAGTCAATTCTTCTCAAGGTTTGCCCACAAATCAATACTGCGGGAATTTTTTTAAGAAATGATGGAGGAAACCAAATAGAAGACAGGGGGTTAATATTAATGGTATTAAAAGCGAATGAGAGAATTACTGTAATCAAATTTCCAAGAAGATTCCCTGTACTCAACGTACATAACCTCAATAGTTTCTCACTTTAGGAATGAGTCTTCTAATAAATTTTTCAATATTTTCATCTCGTTTGCCTCTAAAATTACATGTTTATCTCATCATTAGTGCATTCTTACAAAAAATATTTTATTGAAGCGTAAAATGAAAATACTTAATCATTTTAAATGACAGTATTTCTTGCTCTTTGTGGCTCCATTATGAAACCGCTCTTTCAGATACTCATTAAAATGTATCTCTTTGAAATTCATTGCTTTAAGTACTTTTTGAAAAATTGCTTTAAGTTTGATATTAGTAAATATTAACGAGTATGTGTCTTACCGCGTGGGAGAGTAACATGGGATGCCGAAGTATCGATCAAAACACACACGCAAAAAGCACAAACACATGGGAGGAGGAAATAGGGAGGGGTGGTAAGGAAAGAGTTGAAAATGGATGAAAGAACGGCAGAGGAGCTCTCCGAAATACCGGTCCCAGCGCGCATCACGAGATGAATGTAGGATGAACCTGGAGTGACATCATGTGGAAAGGAGAAACATCTGATCAGATCAGCTAATCGGACAGAATGTCAATTTGGGTCCTCAAAGAGGCGAGTGCTTTGCAGTAAGAGTTTGATCTGGCAGGATTGTACTGAGGGGAGGTTTAAAAAGTGGAGTGGATTGCCTTCCTTCAGAAGGGTTATGCTCATATTCTATTTCTGAGATCTAAGTTTGCCTGATTCCATAACTAAACTATAAACACAAAAGTTGTTGAGGAAATACAAATTCTAAATTGTAACCGGCTACCGAGGTATTTAGATTGATGGTGCTTCAAGAATCTAAAAAATGTTTGTAATTTCTTAATTCACTTAAAACCGGAAATATGCTCTGATATATTAAATTATTGGAAATCATTTCTCTTCTGCGTAGTTTTCCTATTATATCAACATATCCCGTTCTATATGACCACAGAAATATATTTTTTTGATCCTAATTTAAATTCTAAGTAAAGTTAACAAAATAAATGTAGTTAAACAAAATTTGTTTTTCTTCTTTCGATCCAGTGTTTTTTTTTTAATTTTTTTTATTTATTTTTATTTTTACATAATATTTTTCAAAAGCGAGATCCGCCGCAACTGAGATTTCTTAAAAAAATAAAAAACGTTTGTGACGATTTGAAAACTTGATATGCACTGTTTCCTGAGAAACAAAATACCTCTTTAAAGCTCTCTATTTTAACCACACTATCTGAACTATAGTTAATTTCTATTACCTGGCATTATTCGCTTAACAGGAAAACTGTTTTTAACTCTGAAATAATTGAGATTTTAAATCTATAGGCTTTTAGTGGCTTATAATATCACATTTAACTCATAAATTACTTAATTAGAGAACATCTCTTTAAACTGTTTTTTACTTCTAAGTTTATCAAGTGGTTCTCGTACATTCTGATCTTAAGCAGAAAAGGAATTTCAGCTGCCAAAACAAATGTTGAGACTAACATACGATAATGGCTTTTGTTTATGAATGAATAATTTTTGTATAAGTAATGAAACTGTTCCAACAAGTTTTTAAAAATTATATACAATGAGAATCAAATTCTTTTAAAGGAAATTTCTTCAAAGTATAAATTTTGGTTTATCTTAGACGTTTCGTTTTAATTAAAGTAATATTTATAATTTAGCTGTGAGACAGCAATAACACATTATACAGTCAGGGAATTTCTAATTGTCTTTAAACACGAGATAATTGTATGTTAATCTAGAGCTTTTTACACAAGATATCAGAATTGAAAAGTATTTGTTCTAAGTTCTCCATACACACACAGAAAGGTTTGGATGAAAAATATAGTGCTATAAAAATGACAATGTAAGAGGGATTTGAATTTTCAACGTATAGTATATTAGACATACTATTTAAATTGCATTACTTGTATTCACTTCTTGTTTAGTGTCTTTCATCAAATAAACTACAAGTAACAGAAGCACACGTTTTAAAAGGATGATAAAGATCAGTCATCGCTTTGATTCTTTTATTTTTATTTATTTACTGCTATCAGTTTGTTGCACATACCTTAGACGATTTTTTTATATTATTTTAAGTTAACTTATAGCTTTCAAAGTTCGTTAACTCAATGAATTTTCTCCTAACCTTTAATCTGTAAATGTATTGTTTTCACTGAGTAGTCAGTAAGGAAATACTTTTACATTATCAAGTCAGTGAGAGATTAATTTACGTATCGTTATGTAAATTGTTATACTGAATCTAATTTATAAGTTCTGAAAAGCAAATTATTTCCTCATAATAAAAGTCCAGCTAAATTTTGCTTTATAAAGCTAAAACATTTCCATTTTTTATTTTTTTAAACAATGGTTAATAAATAAATCAACTACCTCATACTTCAATGAAAGAAAATTGGACTGATTTAGCGATACAAAGTATTAATTTAATACCAGTTGTTATTGCGTGTGATGTGATGATTCTAAAGCGTGAGACGCTAAAATTCCTGGAAAGAGGGATGGAAGGAATGACTGTTTTTTTCCTATTGCAAGTATTTAGACCGAAATGGAGCAACAGTTTTTCTGAGTTCCGAATTAAAATTTTCCTTCAAATTTATAAAAAAATGATCATTTTGTAATTATTATTATTAATTATATTACAGTGGATAGACCCTTTGCTTTTTTTCCTTTGTTATTTAGTGGAAAAATCTATCTTTTTTTTTATAAGTCATTTCAGAGCAATTAAAAGAAGACTCTTAATTTTCAAGCAAAGAAATTGTGTATAAACTGTATCTTTAGAAGAAAGGAATACAAACTGGTTCTCATAATAGATGTATGAGGTGAAATATTTTCATATTGAAAGCATAAATCGAATTTAAAGGCTTAAAGATTGCATTCACTGGGAACGATTTCAAATTCAAGAACACAACTCTGAAATAGTAATATGCATTATTTTAAATCAAAGGATATGTAAACTGTATTTTGTCAATGGAATCTATTTCTTCAGTTTCGTACTGAAACCCGATAATTTTGTTACTTTTTTCAACGATCAATACCAATCTCTTCCAAAGATACAGCTTGTACAATTCAAATTTGCAAATTATTTAAAACATAAAAGTGCCTTCATATTTTACAAACTGTGCGATCTTCGCTTCGTATGAAGATGCCCGCTTCCAACCGCACTCTTCCCCTTCGAGTAGACTACATTATTTCACAGTCGCCCTCTGTGCACATGTTAAGACTTCTTATAAAATATTTCGATTGATTGTTTATTAAAGTTACACTAATATGCAATATGATGGCTGTTGGTGACCGACCTTGTAGTTCTCAACCTCGTTCGTGTGACGGGAACGACGCAAAAGATGCTCCAAACTTCCAAACCATGCCAAAGGGAGAAATTTTGACCTCTACAGGTGCAACTAGATGAGCCCCATCTACTCGGTGCACCATTATTGGCATCAGGATTCAAAACCTCAACTCCGAACGAAACAACATCGATCGGAAGCTAATGATCATGACCTCTAGGCTATCGAGACCATTTCTTATAAAGCAAAATGATACGAATAATGAAAATGAAGATAGTTTTCTTATTTTGCAGGCATCATAAGAATTTTCTAAGTTACTTAAATGTAAATTGATTTCGGCATTTTCTCCGTTGTTTAGCATGGTTTTCAGAAATTTTGGTTATAAGTTAGTAAAAGTTAATCAGGTTATTTAAAGCTTATTCGCTTTAGTTGAGTTGCTTAGAATAATTATTTCCGGAATTTTCTTAAGAACACTCCTTCCACATCTTTTATTTTGCTGTCGGCAAAAAAAAAAAAAAAAATACCTCTAGTATCTGATTTATGAAATTTTGAATTTACAACAAAAAATGCAATTTCTTCATATTTTCCCAAAAGTTATAATTTACCAGAAAGAAAAAAGTATGTATTTAAAATTTACTGCTCTAAATTTCTAGATACTTTCTTAATATATAATGTAACTAATACTAAACCACAAATCATAAACCAAGGATTTTACATTATAGTAATATTTATACTAAATTTGAAGAATATACAGAATAAAAAATCCTGCTTCGCGAATCATTAGTTTTCAAATGTTTTTTAAACTTTTCCCACCTTTGTTTTGATTAGTTTTAAAAAAAATTTTATATTTGTTTCCATTCTAATCTTCTGAGAATGCTGAATGTATCCCGTGGTGTCAGGAATATACTTAAAGTATTCCTGTAAATAAAAAGAATTGAATAGTTACCATATGTTTCCACATATAAGATGATAGTTGAATGAAAAATAAGACACCAAAATCCATGGACGTCTTCTGGACTAATACAGAAAAAAATAGATTGAATTTATATAAATTAAGAGCATCAAAAAAACCCCACTCTTCAATGTATTTAGAATCTTAAAAAATCCTCGAATTCTTCATCTAAGGTAGAGGTATTGAACCTTTCACACTTTAGGGAACCCTTTGAGCATACTATTATCTTGATCAAAGAGCAGAAAAAATAGGATATCAAATCTACATCCCACTGAAATTTGCAAAAGTATTACTACAATTTTATTTTTTCAGAAATATCTTAGTAAGATAATGAACGGAAAGATAGCTAATGACGTTTTTTTGGTTTTCTAAAATGCATTCTACCATTAATAAATAAAAGCAATAATATTTTAAATTAAAACAAATTCATAATTTTTTTAATAACTAGGCTGTAATTTGTTTTTTATTATAAAATATTTTAACTTCTGGAATTATTGTTGAAATCTGTAATGTAATGTCTTTTTCAGCATCCAATCTGTTTCTGTATTTTTTTTTTTTTTGTCGCAGCATAAAAAAAGAACGCTTTTTCACATACTTAGGTTGAAACATGTGAAAGATGTTTCACCTCTCTTTTGGTATTTTCAAGATATTCTTTTCTAATGTCAATCCAAAGTTGTATAATAACAACTTGACTAAATTTTAATTTCAATTGATTGTCGGTTGATATATATCAATTTAAAATACATTGACTGAGCCAAAAATGGAGACTAATATGTGATCTAATGTGTCTCGATTAATGTATTTGAAGCGCGTGACTTTTATCAAATTTAAGATTTCATTTTTCCCATAAAATATTTATTTATATTTAATTTTACAAGCGAAACGCCTATCAGAATTCTATCGTTTATAAAAATTTAAATTTTACTAAAATGTTGGCGCTTTGATAAAGCAAATAGTAATCACGTGAGAAACCTCTGTCAAAGTTCCAGGGAAACCAGGTTCTAAACTTCTCAAGCACATACTCTATTTGTTTGAGAAGAAGCTCCTCATATGGATCCCGCTTTGTACCTAACGAGTCCATTACAAACAATATATGTTCTAAATTGAAACTTTTTCCTCTTAAGAAATCCTACATTCATTTTTTTGCGTAGGTCACTGATGAGTTTGTCAAACATTCTTGCAATTCAAATGAATGGAATTTCTTAAAAATGTCAATGCTGTAAAACACTTTTCATCAAACACTACAGATGTCGGTACTGTTAAAATAAAATTTAAGTAAAACCAGTGTTATGAACATATTTTAGACGCATCAATTTTTTTTTATAAAATGTATATCTTGACAAATATAATTCAGACATAGAGATAACATTTCTTTCAAAAAATATTTTTAAATACTGGTTTAATAGTACAAAGTTGCGTCGTCAATGATAAAATAGTGAGAGTTTCGGAAGATTAATAAATTGGCAAGAACAATTGAATTTTACAAAAAATTCAATATCAATTTTTAAATTATGAATAATTTGACTGAATTTGTGGTAATAAAAAAAAATTAAGGGAGTGATAAAATTATAGATACTAAAGGCATTAACAATTCAAATATTTATTTGAAATAGGAATCATTCTCTAAAATTTTAATTTATTTTTACTTTTCTAAAGGTCTTAATGTTATCCGCAATGATGCTTTTAAGAATTTTTTTTAATTTTTAAATTGTTTTTATAATCATTCCTATTAATTTTTCGAGTAGTACATAATATTTAGTTTCTTCGAATAAATGTGGGTAATTTTAGATATAATTATGTAACTAGAAAAATTAGAGTGACTAAAACTAACTGAAAATTTCGAATATCTAACTAGCCATTGCATACATTGCTCCAACTTTTTAGATAACAGAAATTAATTATAATTTTCGTAACGAAAAAAAAAAAAGACATTACGAGACTAAACAAGAATTGGAAAATCATTGACCTTCTACAAAAGTGTAATGAAAATCTAACAAATAAATTATATCACTGAATAGTTTCTTTATTATTTCACGTGTTCATATTATGTCGTTAAATCCCATCTACTGCTCTTTAGAGTTTAATAATAAAGAAGTTTATGTTGAAGAAAATACATTTGAAATAATATTACCTTTTCTTTTAATAGTTACTTTAGTTTCATACATTATTAAAAAAAAAACATAAGTAGATTACTTTTTCAAAGGAAACTCTTAGCGGATAGCATATGGAAGTTTATAAGCTGAAGAAAATAGTTATTTGAAAGTTCATATCTTTCTTTAATAGTTACTTTAGTTTCATACATTATTAAAAAAAAAACATAAGTAGATTACTTTTTCAAAGGAAACTCTTAGCGGATATAAGTATAGCGGAAGTTTATGTTGAAGAAAATACATTTGAAATCATATTACCTTTTCTTTTAATAGTTACTTTAGTTTCATACATTATTAAAAAAAAACGTAAGTAGATTACTTTTTCAAAGGAAACTCTTAGCGGATATAAGTACATGTCATTTTCTAGTGAAGAAAAATTACTGAAATATTTTTTTAAAAAATTACGAAAGTAAAAAAAGTTAAAATTGTTCATAGTACACTAATTTTTTTAAAAACAAATCATTGTATAAGAAAAATGTTATACATGTAATAAATAAAAAAAAAAAAAGATTCATCCACATATAACTTTTTATTTCACAACAATCAAACTTTCGAGAGAGGAATAAATGGTTGAATTTCGCGTCAGATACCCAGATTAATGCCGTTTGATAGATCTCACCCTCAAAACATTTATTCTGACAGCCTCACGTTCAAATGATTTGAAAGGATTCAAAAAGGATTCCGGAAAAAATCCCTTTATTTATTCCCTTTTTTGTATTAAGCAACTGTAATAAAACTTCTTTCATCCGTTATTTTTATCCACAGTTAAAGAACTCTTAAGTAATACGTGTTCTGTAGTTTTATTTAATTTATTAGCTATGTATTATAATATATATATATATATACATATATATATATATATATATATATATATATGCAAACATTTTTCCCATCGACTTTGGTAAAGTAAACATAACATCACAGTCGAGGTGTATTGAATCTTCACTTTATCTAAAGCCGTAGAGAGACCATCTTTCATTGTGTAGTTGGTTACATCATTGCAAGAACAGAACAATCTCATGAAAAACATGCTTGGTACGAAAGAGAGAACGTTTTTTCGTTAAGGTTTTGCTTATATAATTAGGAAAATTCCATCAAAATATAAGCACGTGGTAAGAATAAGGATTCCAGGGAAAAATAGTAGATAGGAAATAAAAAAGGATTGTTTCTTTGATAGATTTATAATTAGTTTTAAGCAGACTAATCCTTTCAAGAGCGTGATGTAATAAATTATAGGATACTTTGGAAGGAGATCAGAAACAAGAATGAACTTTTTACTTTGCATTAGGAACGAGAATTAAAAGTTAATTCTATTATCAGGGGTAATTGAATTGGTGCTAAATCATTACAATTTTCCCTCCGCAAGCGCGGATGTGCGTTGGCCCTAACACATAACCTTTATCTTACAGGGTGTCAAAGAAAAAAAAAAAAAATCGAAGTTTAAAATTTAGAGTTATAAAATAAGTTAAGCACCTAATATTCATATTTAAAATTTAAAATCTAAAAATTTTATTCCTTGGAATCCTTTTCTATTCTTTTAGAACAAATACAATTTTAAAAGATATCTCAAAATATTAAATACTAATTAAAAATATAAATTCCATAGTGTAGTAGTGTGTGCTTAAACATCTAACAAATTCTTGAACCTGTAAAAAAAAAATACAAATACAACAGATATGTGGGTGGTATTTTGTAAATCAAAAGTAATATAAAAAACAAGTATAACATTTCAAAAAAGATTAATTTGACAATTTTAAATTCAATTGTATTTTGATCACTGGATGACAAGACTCTGACACAGTATTCAATACGTTGTTTACAAATTTTTTCCACATGCATCTCTGGTGAAGAATGAACATGTAAAAACTTAAAACTTCTATTTTTTCCACATACAGTGAATGTCAACAGACATGGAGATGCAAGTTTTTTAAAATATTTTACAAATATTCATAAAATTTAAAAAAAGTAGTTATAAAAAAGCATGTTTGTATTATTTATTACTTTTTCATTGTCTTAGTCTACAACAATTCCTAAACAAACTCCTTTTCAAAATTAGCTGGAAGAAATGAGGTTGACAAAAAACTGTGCCACACTTGTTTGCATGTCAAACTAGAACAGCTATTCTATTTATTTATTACTTATACATATTATTCTCATCATTTAAATTAATTATCCACCTTCCTTTTATTAATACCTTCATCTCAGGAAATCATCTAAACGAATAATACATTCTTTTAAATACAAACATCTTTAAACTTAAATAGTATTATTGATAATTAAACATTCAAAATTTTCTTTACTTTCATTACATCACACATTGTTGGTTTTCATTTTAAACCATATAATATTCATTTTACAAAGTATATAACATTTCTTATTTCAACAACAACTTCATTTAAATCAATATATTATTTATCATTTCAAGTAATGTTTAACAACAATATGCTTCATTCAAATCTAAAATATTTCTCAATAATTATTCAATTCAAAACTAAAATATGTAAATTGCTAGATATTCTTATAATATTTTAGAATATCCACCACACAGATCTAATTAAACATTGTTCAACATTTTTTCTTAATAAAGCAAAATTATAAATTTAAATCATATTCATTTATATATACCACATTATTTTTCTAGTTTGTTTACCTTGTAGCAATAATAAGATTTCAATTTGTGGTCAAAAAATGTTTTGAATTAAAAAATAGCCCTGAAATATTAAATATAAACAAACTTTGTTTTACTACACACACAAAATAAAATGTTATTTCACATATGACTGCCTAAAAAAATCCATTTAGAATTAAATCAAAAGCTATTTCATCTATGTATAATAATATCACATTTTTATAGTTAAAACTTTTAGAAACCAATTTTAGAACAATTCCAAACTTCGATAATAAGCACATAATGTAATATTTTTCAAAAAACACTTTATAACATTTAATCAAATTCCAAAATATGTTAACTTTTATATTTCATAAGAACTAAGTATCAAATTTAAATGAATACCAATTTCAATTACACATCAGGCAATGTTATCACAATAATTTACAGGAATAGTAGTTTTTAAATATTACTAATTAGGAACTTAATTTAATTTTTATAAATTTAATAAATCATTGAAAAATTCACTCAAAATTTAACTTAGCTGATGCAATCCCAGATGAGATATATTTTTTTTCTTTCTAAGTTCACATACATGGTAGGGTTTCGTACCGTTTCCCAATTAGAATTCCACTTTGTTTCGAAATGATATAGGTCGGCCATATTGGAACATCTCAAAGATACGTATTGAAAAAAAGTCCTTGAAAATTGATGGAGATATTTACCGGCATTAAACGGTATAGATGGTCGTAAGTAAAGACTGGTATCGCTGTTGATTTCTGCTGGCGGCCTTCATGCGGGGTTTCGGTATGATTCCTGTCGTCGGAAAACGAATTCAGTAGACTTGCTCGGCACGACCAATTTCATGTTATCAAAATTTAAATCTCACGTTTCCACTCAGTGAGGAACTTTATCCTGCCGGCTAAATGTAAACATTTTTCCCATCGACTTTTTGTAAAGTAACATAATATCAAATACAGTCGAGGCGTATTGAATTTTCACTCTATTTAAAGCTGTGAGAGAGAGAGACCATTTTCATTAGGTAGGTTGGTTACATCATTTGCAAGAACAGAACAATTGTATGAAAAAGAGCAAAGCAGTATGAAAGAGAACGTTTTTCGTTGGTGTTTTTGCTTACATTAGGAAAATCTCCCATCAAACGTCATAAGCACGGTAAGAATAGATTCCAGGGAAAATAGTAGATAGGGAATTAAAAGGATTGTTTTGATAGATTTTATAATTAGTTTAAGCAGAATTAATCCTTTCAAGAGCGTGTGATGTAATAAATTATAGATACTTTTGGAAGGAGATCAGGTAAGAATGAACTCTTTACTTTTGTATTAGGAACGAGATAGAATAAAAGTTAATTTATTATTTAGGTACTATTGAATTAAAAGTTAAATCATTACATATATATAACATAAGAAAATAACGCACCAAGAAGGAGTTCTGAGGAGACAAAAAATTATGGATAGAAAAAACTGGTGTACTGAATAGGAAATAGAAAATCAGTTAAAAAATTTCAGAAAATCTGAAGGATTTGTTTCAGAGTTATAGTAACAAGCTCGATATGGCTAATCCCGAATGTAAGCTGCCACACAGACGTTGCATAGGAAGATAAAGTCGCTTATGGTTCCCTGTATTTTTTTCGCCAAATTTGCACCAATTGTTGGGCATAAGTCATCAACATTCGCTGAGTAGATGGTCGCCGTCCATCATGTCCCAGACATGCTGTTTGGAGAAATCTGGCTGCAAAGGATGTGTTTGACAAGCTGTAATACAGTTCACGCTTAACACGTGCTGTAATGATCTGGCATTATTTTGCTTAAAAATACAGAGCGAATACAGAAAAAAGAAACGGTAGCAAAATGGGTCTCAGAATGTCGTCGACGTACAGCTGTTTTTTAATGTGCCTCCTAATGAGAAGCCAAAAGAGTACACTATTAAGAAAGGCCCCAAATCATAACTCCTGGTGGAAGGCTTGGAGCACAGTGAAAGCAGAAACGTTTGCTCCTGGGCGTCTACAGACTCGTTCTTCTGATGACTCGTCATGGGACTAAGTTGGAAAGGGATTCATCACTAAACATTTTACCGTCCTATCGAGGGCATCTTCCATCCTGATCGGAGTCAAGCACACTGTAATCGGTTCGACAGGTGTGCAGGCGTGAGTGGCAGGTGGACGACGATCGGTAGAAGGTAGATTTCACTTGTATCAACCACATGAGCGATGGTCAGTAGTTTGACCACATTGTGTGATGGGTGCATCTTTTGATGGTTACATAACGATGAACTAGATGCAGTGATAGTCGATACTGGCTATCATTCTGCTCCCCTATCACTGTGTTTAGCTAGGTCCGGCGCAACCATCATGACGCTGATAATCGCTGTTGTCCACCCATTTCTTGCCATCTACGTTTACCGCTTCCTCTTTGACTACATAACGACGATTCTCCGTTCACCTTAACTTTCCTTTCCTTGCCTGAGAGCCGTCCCTTTCAAACTGACAGCTGCTCTAATAGGCTGGAATCTGAGTGAGTTACTTTCAGTCATTGAATTTGGATTGAAATTAAAAATTAAAATCTATAGCGGTTACATTTTTATATTTCATTATATGAAAGAGATGATTTACTCAATTTTATACCAGATATTTTCTACTATCACAGATTCCGAGTTTGATTCAAGAGGGGATGAAACGCAATCAAGAACGGCATAAAAGAATTTCCGTTACAAACATTCGAAGGACACAAAGGGTTCAGAACGAGGTATTATATTATGCTACTGTAACTCAGTATACACTAAGACTTTTTTCAATGTTTATCTAAATTCCTTAATAGCTATTAAAAATTCTTCATAGAATTATTTGTGAGACAATTGCATTAATTAAAATCTTTATTCCCTTAACCTGTTCCTATCCCACACAAAGTTAATGTTTATTTCCCCATTCGGTAGGTTACTCAAAATCTGTATTTAATAACTACAATAATAATTTTTAATAAAAATAAAAATCTCTAGATTAATTCATGCACTAAAATTTACTATATTTTTCATAGATCTTGAAAATCATAACATCAAAAATTCCTTTCTTGCTATATTTTTCTTTTAAAAGACTGTACACTATACATTGATTCTATTGCAGTTCTCTTCAGCGCTATTTTCATATAAACTCTAATCAAAAGTTTACCTTCTACGATTTAGGTTCCTATTATAAGAACTCGTTTGCGATCTAAACGTATAAAAAAAATAACATTACCGAAAAATTTTATCTATTTAAAAATGATGTGTATAAGAATCAAACTTTCTCGATTCTGCATAGAAAGTAAAATAAAGCGCCGAATACTTCACCAAATAAAAACATTCCAAAAGTTTGATTTTTTATGTTGACTTTGTGAGTGAATGTTCCATCTGATAATGCCACGAATAGTATTATAAAGATAGAAACAATTTATTAAGTGTTATTAACTTTAAACAAAACTGGTATATGAAATTCTTTTCTCAACAATGCACTTTTTAAATATTATTTTACCTGTGACAGTAGTTCTTTGTAAATTTAAGAAATCTTTTCAAAAGGAAAGGAAATTATTCCTGAACCGCAAGTCTCTTTTCCGTCAGATTATTATAAACACAACTTTGTTGTGCATATCTCTCCTTAACAGATATATGAAGTAGCAATAACTTTTTAAAGAACAGTGCGCATGACAAATTATTGAAATAACACATGATATGATTTCATTTCTAGTAAAATAACAAACTCAATAAAAATCGAGATAGATAAAGGATTGGGTGGCATAAAGACGTACAAGTAAAGAATATATAAGTATTAATAAACAAACAGGAGCTGCAAAATTTTTTTATTCAAAGCTGTTTTAAACGAATATTGAAAGCTTTTAAAAATTCTGGAGAATAGTTGGATTATCCAGTCCAGCATCCATCTACCTTTTTTAGACATTCTGTAAATATAAAAAAATTATAAATTATAATACTAAAAAAGATTATAATGTGCTTCCGAAATTATTTTTCATTAAAATTCATATAAAATCTTTTTGGAATATCAAAAAGAGTCAAAAGAATCTTTTACTGTGAGTATATTATTTGAAATGGTTAGAACTCTTATTTAAAAGAGAATTCATGTAACTCTATCCATAGCAAAACAAAAAAATGATTAAAATTTGCGGTCGTCAATGAATAAATAATGGAACTCAGCGTATCGAACTGCGCATATATAAAAAAGGATTCTCAATCTGATAGCCAAATTTTCTGTTGTATTGCGATTTAGAATGTGTTCTTCGATGGATCCTGCTAACTAGACTTTGGAGTTGAGCAGATGTAACGAGTAGATGATAGATACTTGTATGTTAATTGAAGTGAACTGTATTAATCCATGATCGTCTTAAGTAAAATTGATTTAGAATTGACCTCAGCAGTAGGGGCTGTATTCAAGAGTTTCTCAAAAGTGTCAAGATTTTAATGCTTAATATTAAAGCTAGGATGTGGCGATTAAGAGAGAGTAACCTCACATATCGTGAAGGTATCTAATAAACTGTGTTGTCCTTTTCATCGTTGAAATAAAATTATACTTATACTAATAAATAACTCTTTAGAATATCTCTTCTTATTATTTAATGCGCGTTTTTTTTTTTTTTTTGGTTCATACATAAAAAAACTTACTTTCGATATTTCTACATTTATTTTCAACGATAAATTTAATAAAAACAATTACAATTCTGCAACTTATTTTCATTTAAAAATTTGAATTGCACAACAATTCCCTGAAACATCTCTGTTAACCCTAGAGCTGTGATCGCGAAAAACACCAAAACAATGGGTTCCTGGAAAACTAACGTCTCTGGCCATCTGTCTGTGAACTCCTCTCTCTGTCATGCAACTAAAATAAAATTAACTTTTTATTTATATGGTGCACCATCGAAGGTCTGACTTGGCATATGAGGGCAGTTAGATCACCACTTGAACCAGCGGACAAGCCACCCACGTAGACCTCGAGTTCTCAACACGTTTCTTCTATATTGTATGGAATCTTATAATTTAACTTAAATTTCATGTCTGTAGAGAGTAATACGTAACTGAACGAAGTACAAG